>WEDG01006299.1:0-32242 GCA_017591395.1 Schistocephalus solidus | reverse complement strand
GTGACCAAATGCTATCTGTGCGATGCTACCCCAAACTAGTACGGCCTATTCCCCTGTCATGCCTGTCATACCAAACCCTAGATGGTGCACAACTCTAGGATAGAACCCACGATACGTTGATAAGTAGTCCAACGCTCCAAACTTTGCACCACAGGCACGTTTACTTTCCGATTTAGATCAGGAATATTGACTTGCATTCGTTGGTGAACGCTTACCGATCACTAACGGAACTCACTCGTTCTGCTCTTCCAGTAGGCCCACTCTCAAAGCCGCCAGTGCACACACAGTGGATTGTTGTAGAAGAGGCATATGAATGTGGCCGTCGAAGACTGGGGGAGACTGAAATTGCCCTTTTTTCGAATAAGCTGTCGTTAGCCAGAATCACCCAACCCCAGTTAGTGCACATTCCTAGGATCGAGCCCGAGAACCGTTGCTTCAAAAACCAATACTCTAAACTGTGCGCCACGGGTTCTTTTACTTGCCGATTTAGATCGGGAATATTGCCTTGCATTCGTTGATGTGCCCTCACCGATCACTAACGGAACACACTCGTATCGCTCTGAAATGAGGCTCAATCTAAAAAACCTGCCAGCACCCGCACAGCGAATTGTTGTAGAAGGGGCAGATGTATGTGGCCGTCAAAGACAGGGGTTGACTTAAATGGCTATTTATGTCTTATTAGCTGTCGTCAGCCAGGCAAACTTAAGGATCAAACACGCGTACCGTTGATAAGAAATTCACCACTGTAAACTTTGAACCACGGACTGGTTTATTTGCCGATTTGCATTTGTCGATGTACGCTCACGGATCACTAACGGAATTCAGTCATTCGCCACTGCATCGAGTCTCTCTCTTCAACCACACCAGCAAACGCACAGCGGATTGTTGTAGAAGAGGCAGATGAATGTACCCGTCAAAGATATGTGCAGACTAGAATGGCCATTTTTGTAATATTAGCTGTTGTCAGCCAGGCTCACTCAACCCCACCTGAACCCACAGGCTCGTTTACTTGCAGACTTAGAACGGGAATATTAACTTGCATTCGTTGATGAATGCTTACCGATCACTAACTGAACTCACTCGTTTCGCTCTGCCATGAGGCCCACTTTCAAAACCCACCAGCACACGCACAGCAGTTTGTTGTAGAAGAGGCAGATAATGTGGCCTTCAAAGACAGGTGGGAGATCGGAATGGCCATTTATGTTTTCAAGCCGTCGTTAGCCTCTCCAAGCAAACCCTAGATGGTGCTCAACCCTAGGATCGAACCCGCAAACCGTTTAGAATAAATACAACACTAAACTACGCACCACCGGCTCGTTTACTGGCCGATTTAGATCGGAAATATTTACTTGCATTCGTCGATGTAAGCTCACGGATCACTAACGGATTTCACTGGTTCCACTCTGCCATCATGCTCACTATCAAAAACCGCCCCTGCCCGCACAGCGGATTATTGTGGAAGAGGCAGATAATATGACCGTCAAAGACACAAGGGAGACGGGTATGGCCATTTCTGTCTTACAAGTTGTTGTCAGCCAGGCAAACTAACCACCAGTCAGTTGCTTACCTAGAATCGAATCCGCGATCCGTTAAGAAGAAATCTAATACTCTTAACTTTCCGCCACGGGCTCGTTTACTTGCCAATGTAGATGGGAATATTGATTTGCATTCGTTGATATATGCTCACAGATCACTATCGCAACTAGCTGGTTCCGCTCTGCCATAAGGCTCACTTTCAAAACCCGCCAACACCCGCACAGCGGATTCTTGTAGATGAGGCGAATGAATGATGCCATCAAAGAAACGGGGGAGACTGGAATGGCTAATTCTGTCTCGTAAGCTGTCATTAGCCAGGGAAACCCAACTCCAGTCGCTGCACAACCCTAGAATCGAATCCGTGATCCCTTGACAAGAAATCCAACGCTCTAATCATTGTGCCACGGACTCGTTGACTTTCAGGTTTAGATCGGGAATATTGACTTGCATTCGTTGAGTAATGCTCACCAATCAGTAACGGAACTCACTCGTTCAGCTCTGCCATCAGGCCCACTATCAAAACACGCCACCACCCGCACAGCTGATTGTTGTGGAAGAGGCAAATGAATATCACCGTCAAAGGCCGGGGGAGACCTTAATGGCCATTCTGTCTTATAAGCTATCGTTAGCCGGGCAACCCCAACTCCATTTGGTGCATGACCCTATGATCGAACCTGCGATCCGTTGGCAAGAAGTCCAACGCTCTAAACGTTGCGCCCTGGGCTCGTTTACTTTCTGGTTTAGCTCGGGAATATTTACTGGCATTCGTTGATGAATGCTCACCCAACACTTACTGATCTCACTCGTTCTGCTCTGCGATGAGGCCCACTCTCACAACCCACCAGCATCCGCACAGTGAATTGTTGAAGAAGAGGCAGAGGAATGTGGCCGTCAAAGACAGCGGGGAGACTAGAAGGGCCATTTCTGTCTGATTAGCTGTCGCTAGCCAGGCACACCCAAACTCAGTCTGTGCCCGAACCTAGGATTGAAACCTCAATGCGTTATTAAGAAATTCAAAACCCTTAGCTTTGCGCCACGTGCTAGTTAACTTGTCGATTTAGATCGTGAATATTGACTTGCATTAGTTGATGAATGCTTACCGGTCACTAACTGAACTCACTCGTTCCGCTCTGCCATAAGGTTCACTCTCCTTACCGTCCAGCACCTTCACAGCGGATTGTTGTTGAAGACGCAAATGAATTTGGCCGTAAAAGACAGGGGGAGACTGGAATGGCCATTTCTGTATAATAAGCTGTCGAAAGCCAGGCACACCTAACTCTAGTTGGTGCACAATCCTTGGATCAAACCCGTAATTCGCTGATAAGAAGTCCAACGATCTAAACATTGCGCTACGGGCTCGTTTACGTTCCGGTTTAGATGGGGAATATTGACTTGTATTCGTTGATGAATGCTCATTGATCGCTAACTGATCTCACTCGTTCCGCTCTGCCATGAGGCCCGCTCTCGAACCCCGACAGCTTCCGCACAGCGGACTGTTTTAGGAGAGTCAGATGAATGTTTTCGGCAGAAAATGGGTCTGGTAAGGCATTTTCTGGCATTGTATCCGTCGACAGCCAGTGAATCCCAGCCCAATGTCCTGCGCTTCCCGAGGATTGTACTGTGAACCGTTCATCAGAAGTCCATCTCTGTAACCATTGTGCCACGGGCCCTTTGTCTTGCCAGTTTAGATCGGGAATATTGGCTTGCATTTTTCGATGAACGCTCACCGAGCACTAAAGTAACTCTATCGTTCCTGCACGGCCCGAGGATTGTACCCAGATCTGTTCATCAGAAGTCGATCGCAGAAACCATTGCGCCACGGGCATTTTGTCTTGCCAGTTTAACTTGGGAAAATTGACTTGCATTGGTAGATGAACACTCACCGATCACTAACGGCACTCACTTTTTCCGCTCTGCTTTTAGGCTCCATCTCGAACCCCGCCAGCAGCGCACAGCGGATATTTGTAAAAGTGGCCTATGCGTGCGGCACTCAAAGACATGGGGAAGACTTGAATGGACATCTCTGTTTTATTAGCCTTCGTAAGCCAGTCATGACAACCCATAGGTTGCGCACAACCCAAGGATTGAAACCACGATATGTTGATGAGACGTACCTCGGTGTAACGATTGGGCAACAGGCTCGTTGTTTTTCCGATTTCACTCGTGAATATTGACTTGCGTTGCTTGACAAACACTTACTGATCACTAAAGAACTTCACTAGTTTGCTCCGACTTGACGCTCACTCTCAAGATCACCAGCATCCGCAATGCGGATTGATATAGAAGAGGCAAACACATTTGGCCGTCAAAGACAGGGCGGGTATTGAAATGGCCATATCTGTAGTATTAGACATTGTATGACAGTCATATCAACCCGAGCTGTGGCACGAGCCTTGGATCGAACCCACGATACGTTGATAGGAATTTAAAATCTCTGACCACTGCGACACGGGCTTGCTAACTTGCCAGTGTAGATAGGATATATTTATTTGCATTATTTGATTAACACTCGCAGATCGCTGATGGAACTCACTTGTTCCACTCTGCCTTGAAGCTCATTCTCAAACCTCGCCAGCAGCCGCACAGTGGATTGTTGTAGAAGAGGCAGCTGAATGTGGACCTCAAAGTCAGGGGGGAGAATGGAATGGCCATTTCTGTTTTATGAACCTTCGTAAGCCAATCATAACAATCCTTAATTTGTGCACAAACCAAGGATCGAACCCACAACCCGTTGATCAGATGTCCAATAGACTAAACTTTACGTCATGGGCTCGTTAACTTGCCAATTTAGATCGAGGATTTTTACTTGCATAGGCTGATGAACGCTCACCCATCGCTGACGGCACTCACTCGTTCTGCTCTGTCATGAGGCTCACTCTCAAATGCCGCCAGCAGCCGCACAGCGAAATTTTGTAGAAGAGGCAGATGCATGTGGCCGGCAAAGACCAGGGAGGTAGGAATGGACATTTCTGTATTATTAGCCGTTGTAAGCCAGTCATGCCAACCCCAGCTGGCGATGAACCTAGTATCGTACACACGATACGTTGATAAGAAGTTCAAAACGCTGCCCACTGCCACATGGGCTTGCTGACTAGCCAGTGTAGATCGGGAATATTTACTTGCATTGGTAGATGAACGCTCACCGATCACTCGTTCCACTCTGCCATGAGCCTCTCTCTATCTCTCTCAAACTCCGCCACCAGCCTCATCACGGAATTTTGTCGAAAAGGCGGATGAATGTGGCCGGCATAGACAAGGGAGACTGGAATGGCCATTTCTGTCATATTAGCCTTCGTCAACCGGTCATCACTGACTTCAGGTCCTGTGAACACCCGATGATCGAACCCGCAAACCGTTGATCAGAAGTCCATAACGGTAAACATTGAGCTACAAGCTCGATGATTGTTCAGTTTACATTGGGAAAGTTGACATGCATTGGTTTATGAACGCTCACAGATCGCTGACGGAGCTCACTCGTTCCGCTCTGCCTTGAGGCTCACTTTCAATTCCGGCCGGGAGCTTCAGAGCGGGTTGTTGTAGCATAGGCAGATGCATGTGGCCAGGAAAGATAAGTTACTGTGAAATGGTCTTTTCTGACATATAAGCCATTTTACGCCAGTCCTATCAACCCCAGCTGGGTCTCAAAACTATGATTTAATCCACGAATTGGTGATAAGATGTTTAAATGTCTGACCACTGTGACACGTGATCACTGACTTGCCGTTGTAGATCAGCAATATTGACTAGAATTTGTTGATGTACGCTCACCGATCGCTGACGGAACTCATGCGATCAGCGCTGCCATAAGGCTCACTCTCAAACCCCCCAGCAGCCACATAGCTGATTATTGTAGAAGTGGCTGATGCATGTGGAACTCGAAGATATGGGGAGACTGGAATGGCTATTTCTGTATTATTAGGCTTCGTAAGCCAGTCACACCAAATCTTATTTTGCGCAAAACCCACCGATCGAACCCTCAAATACAGGGGGAGTCTGAAATGGCCATTTATGCATTATTAGCCATTGTAAACCAGTCATACCATCCCAGGCAGGGGTAAAAACCTTGGATTGAACCCACTATCCGTTGATAGGAAGTTCAAATCTCTGACTACTGCGACACGGGCGCGCTGATTGCGAGTGTAGATCGAGAATTTGGAGTTGCATTGGTTGGTGAACGCTCATCGATCACTGTCGGGACTCAGTCATTCCGCTCAGCCATGAGGCTCTCTCTTAATCACCACCAGCGGCCGCACAATGATATTTTATAGAAGAGACAAATACATCAGGCCGGCAAAGACAAGCGAGACCGGAATGGCAATTTCTGACATAAGCCTTCTCAGACAGTCATCACTGACCCCAGGTCATGCAACACCCGTGGATCGAACCCGCAAGCTGTTGATCGGGAATCCATCACGTTAACCGTGGCACCACGGGCTCGATATCTGTCCGTTTTACATCGGGAATGTTGACATGCATCCGTTCCTGATCGCTGACAGGGCTCACTCGTTCCGCTCTCCCATGTGGCTCACTCTCGAGGCCCGCCAGCAGCCGCGCTGTGGCATGTAATTTATTAGGCAGATGAATATGGCTGACAAAAACAAGGGAGTATGGAATGGCCATTTCTGACATATTAGCCTTCGTCAGCCAGACACAATTGACCCCAGGTCCTGCAACGCCCGAGGATCGAACACGCAACCCGTTGATCAGTAGTCTATCACTGGTACCATTACGCAACGGGCTCGTTTACTTGCCAATTTAGATCGAGAATTCAGAATTGCATTGGCTGATGAACGCTCACAGATCGCTGACGGAACTCCTTCGTTCGGCTCTGCCATGAGTCTCACTCTCAAATCTCGTCAGCCACCTGACAGCGTATTATTGTAGAAGAGGCAGGTGAATTTGGCCGGCAAAGACAGAGAGAATGACTGGAATGGCCATTTCTCTATTTTTAGCCGTTGAAAGACAGTCATACCAACCTTGGCTGGGGCACAACCCTAGGATGGGCTCCACGATACGTTGATAAGAATTTTAAATCCCTGACTGCAGCGACACGGCCTTGCTGGCTTGCCAGGTACATCGGGAAGGTTGACATGCATTGGTTGATGAAGGCTCATCGATCGCTGACGGAATTCACTCCTTCCGCTCTGCCATGAGGCTCGCTCTCAAAACCTGCCAGCAGCCGCACAGCGGCATGTCACATATGAGGCAAATGAATATGGCTGACAAAAACAAGGCAGTCTTGAATGGCCATTTCTGACATGTTAGACTTTGTCAGGAGGTGTGTGTGTGGCCACAGGTGCTGTTTTTGGGTCTTCCGAGGGCGAACACAGGTATCGGCTTATGAACGTCTTCGTACACTCATTCCGCATTAACTGGGCGCGGAGCTATCAGGGCTCACGTGCTTTTTCTTTCGGCTGCTACAGTAATTCTGGATTAGTTACATCGTGATATAACTCTAAAGGCCTGATGAGAGTTTATCAAAGGCTAACGTATGCTCGCCAAATTGTCATTTGAAGTCTGGATTCGTTTGAAGATTTTTCTCACACATTTTCGTTTGTGAGCCATTGGATGGTTGATGTGATAATTGAGAGGCTGCATGATGTTCTTCGCCTTCCTTTAGACCGTTGTTTCTATTGCTACGATAGAACTTCGCCTGGCGAGCGCACCAAGGAAGAGCAGCCATGGCTGTTTATCTTCCTTTGTCGTGAATTGAGTCTGATGAAGAGTTGAGAAGGGTACGAAAATTTTGCATGATGTTTATCTTGACGATAATAAACGATTCCTCAACCCAACGGTGCCAAAACGTCGGTGACTGTTGGGTGAAGGCAATCTTTTCCAGGTCATGTAGGATCGGTTCCATCCCTAAATTGGAGATTGAGAAACACATTGGAGTTCCCTTGATCTGTTCGCAGGTATTTCCTGCGATGGAGCTGTAGGTCTTTTGGCAAAATTCGATCAACCTCATGAACTGTTCACTTTTGAACGAACGCTGATTTTCTTCGTATGACTCTTCAAGTTTCTTGTGCAAGACTTCAGGTTCCATATTCCGTGGGATGAGTGTGAATAACGACTTCACGTCGAAAGAGACCGCGATTTCGTCTGATGGAATTCTCCCACCTTGGAAGTCTACAAGAAATTGGGAGGTTGAACGGACTGAGGTAGTAGAATTTTCCTTGAAGAATTCCAGTTTCGAGTACATCCAGATTGCCAAATTATAGAGGAGCTGCGGTGGAAAAGTTGGTTTATGGATGGTTGACGGACCATAGAATCGAACCCAGGCTTTGTATGATGGTTTATTTTGACACTGTTCGTTCCCCGTGGTCAGCTTTTGGAGCTTGAATTAGCTAAGTTATTATTTCAACCGACCTCCTACTGTTTTCGTGTTCGAGTTCTATGCTGGTCTGTTAATGTTCTAAACTCAACGAGAGCCTTGGCTTTCGCGTTGCAGTCTTCTCGATTCCTTAAAATCAAAGTCAATTCCAGATAAACGAAAAAAATGGTTAGGTGACCAACGTTTTTTCCATATAAAAGGTAGGAAAGTGAGATTTTCCAGTAGGAAACTACCAGACAAATTTGATCACGCCTAAAACAAGCTGCTTTTGAGTTGTCTACTGTGTTGTATGGAAAATTTCCTCGCTTCAAGTGCATATCTCCCTCTTTCCCCGTTGGTCAGTCTCCGTAGGCACATTCTGAGGTCAATAAAATCTCTTTGACTCGTCAGTGTCAAGCAACTCGACTGAGGTGCTCGAGTGCATGTGGAGCGAAGCACAACATCGGCGTCCTCATCAGCATCTTCAACCTTCTCCTCCTCCCCCACCTCTTCTCCAAATTTCCGTTTAGTACCTAAGCTTTTGATTTTTTTCTTGGCTGCCTTAGTCAACTTCATCTGTGAAATTTGGTCGTCCTCACGCGATTGCTTTTTAATGTGCATATTCGTTGAATGGGATAAGAGAATGTTCCCAGAGCATGAGTCCATCTCCATAATCATCATCGTCATCTTTCCTCCTCTGACTTCACTCTGTCGCGCTCTTGTCGCCAATCAGTCTTGGATTTTGGCAGTCTAGTTTTTTTAGTCTTTCGCATGTCAACCTGTCAGACGCCTGCACGCAAACTTGCGCTGCCCTTCGTGAGGAGGTCAAATTCGCCCTCATGTGTAGAATCTCCTACGATATTGCTTGTATGAAGGAGTGCATATGGTGTCAGTTCACACTGTTCCTATCTCCGCCACGCAACCCTGCGCATGATAATCTAATCAGTGGTGGAGGCGGTGAATGGGGGATCAGTTTCTCCTGCGTATGAAGTTGACGTCAATAGGTACGGAAAGCTCTAGCGTCACCAAAGTCTCGTCAAGGAGCAAAACCCCATTCTACAGGCCTTTGATGGAGAGTTTCCCCGAGCACTGTTAAAGAAGAGAGTAGCATGCTTGTAATATTTTTTTGATGTTAAGACAAAATGCTCAACAGAAGAAGGGGATATTCGCTCCTTACGGTCTTCTTCAGTATGTAGTCTGAATCAGGTTAATAGAAGCAATCAGGTCCACCTTAATTTTTATGTAAAACTGATGATTACCGAGTCGGCTTGATTTTTAGACAGAATATGGTCATGCATTTTGACTTGGAGCCCTGTAGGGCAACCAAAAATTGAGATGTATGGTAGACAAAATTAACACGAAACCTGCCAAGACTTACTTTGCACGATAAGGCAATGTTATCTGCCTAGATCACTAACTGTATTGAAGCTGCTGGCGGGGCTCGAAAGTGAGTCCCAAGGCACAACGGGACGAGTGAGTCCTGTAATAGATTGCTGAGCGCACACCTACCATAGTTAATGTTCCTATCAAAACTGGCAAGACAGCAAACTCGTAGCGCAGTGCGTAGAGCATTTCACTGCTAACCCACAGTTCACGAATTCGAGCCCCGAGCGCCGCAACACCTGGGGTTGGGTATGGATGGCTGATGATGGCTTGTAAGCCAGAAATGGCCATTCCAATCTGCCTTGTCTTTGTCGGTCATGTCATTCTGAATATATCATTAGTCACTGTGCGGTTACTCGCGTGGTTCGAGAGTGAGCCCTGAGGCAAGACGCGACGAATGAGTCGTGTACCCGATCGGTGAGCACCTACTAAAATAATACTTGAACTGCCTTCAGCCGGCGGGACAAGCAGTCTTTTTAGTGTGACTTATAAGTAGTAACGGCCCATGCAGTGGTAATACTTTCAATCTTATCAGAAAAAAACTGAAATGGCAAATCGATTCATATAAAACCGTACATAGCGCAAAAGCATTTTGACACGGCAAACATTGCCTGCCCCAGCTCAGACTAAAACTGCCGTCAAGGGCAGTTCTGGAACCCGGAAGGTGTACGTCGGATGGCTGAATGAATAGATTCACTCTCGACTTGAGGGACTACAGGAGGCCATCCTCCAACAAGTTGCCTTACACAAGCCCTCTCTGGCTAGTCCAGTTTGATCATTTGTGAAGATCCAGGAGGTTGTAGCACGCGAGCGATTGATTTAAGTGCCAAGGGTCATCGACGCTGGAGAGAAATAAATCCCGCCCGAACTACAGGGAAAGGTGGATAGATGTTTACACGAATTTCTCTTAGTTAGTTGTTGTGAAAGGTAACGACTAAGGAGCCAGAAAGAGAGTCAAATAATCAACGGAAAGAATTGGTGGTTGACGAATAGGACGCAAGCAAGCTCGGACAGGGCTGTTTCAGATGTATTCTGCTTTTATTCGACAAATTTAATCCCCGATCACCATCTAGGAGCAGAAATGCAAACACCGCACGTGCACACTACACTGTTGGTACACAGGCGAAGTCTATCAGAGGAGGTATAGCACTTCCTGAAACCAAAGTTTATTTGTGCGTCGTCACCTGGCTTTGCAAATGGATCGAATCCCTATTCATACCTGAAAGGGAGTGGTTTTACGAAGCCAAAAAGCTGGTAATGGATGGCAGAGCTCAGGATGAGGTAAAGACCTACGCAATGTACAGGCATCTGTGTTGCTAGTCCCCACGTCTGTTATCGTATCTTGGTGGAGTTCAGTCTGGTAAGTGGTTGGTTATTCGCCAGCACCACCCATTTAGAACTTGATTGCTACCAGAAGCTAGTATAATATCTTGTGCCTCTTTCCGTATACAACTACACGGGTGCCAACCTTAACCACTAACTGAGCGCAGGTCCAAATTTCTTGTACAATCGACATGGTATTGGAGTGCGTCTACTTCAAGATGGTCATTGTGCCAAAAAAATTCAGCCCAATCTTTCTATCATCAAGCTTCCGTTTTCACTGCATATGCAGAGGCCAGTGCCCTGCAAGCCAAATACGCTCCTCATTAGTGATTGGGTGTGTCTGTAATATTTTACCCAACCAATAGCGATGAGGGAACAGGGGACGTTGAGGATTTGTGTCAAATTTCTTCTAGTTTAATTGGCGAATGGGAGCCTTTTCATGCACCCAATGTTAACACAGGAAAGACATAATTCACATCAACTGGGCAAGTCCAACATGTCTAATGGACTTGTCTTCGGAGGGAAATATTTTGTTTGTGAACCCTACAGAACCATTTGAAAGGAGACTATAATTGACTGCCTTACTCAAGTGCGACAAATTGGCCTCTTTATCCCATGTTGAGGAAACTGTGAATGAAAAAAACGGATTTTCGTTAAGCTTCACTTCAGTTAGAAATAAAAGGAGATTTGACGTGCGCAATTAAAGATTTACTGTGCAACTCAGCTACAAGTGAATTTTATTGAAACAAACACCAGAGCACTCAGGACAGATGAGGAAGTGTGCTAAATCAGTCGCAATACCATTGCGCAATATATCGTAAAGGACACATGTTCATCTGCCTTAATCATTCTGGTTCTTGAGTGGCAGGATAAGATTCAGTGGAGGTACGGCAACCGAATGTACCGCTGAGGGTGCTTAGCAAAGCACCACTGTCGTAGGCACAAAGCGTGGTAAGTGGTTTCTAGTATTTATTCCGTGTATTGACTAGAGCAACTTTTTCAGCTATTTTGGATAAGGAAAATATTATAAACGTGATGGGGGCAAATAGGGTTAATAATTAGTCATAGGGTTCGGTCTAGTCGGGGTGAGATTAGATGGTGGATGATTAACAAAACTTTGCTAGCTAGCTTCCACCCACCTGATCCACCCACGTAATGAGGGAGCATAGAATTTGGAGAAATAAATAGTATCTTGGTAGTTTTTATCCGTAAATTAAATTAAATAGCCGCCGGGGGATAGCTTAGGCAAACAGTTTATCAAAAAACGTGGACTAAATGTGGTACAAGTGACAACTTCTGTCTTAACAGAATATATACTGATAATTTAAAACACTGATTTCAGTTTAAATCTTGGCGCAGAATTTAAGTTAATCAAAATAATATCTTTTTGAACTATCGGCTGCAAATCGATACTCGTTGAGAGAACCAATCAGATTGCGAGAGACCCACAGATTTCTGCAGGCTGTCTTGCTAACATACCGAGTTTTCTTAATTACAGTTTGGTCCACTGAATCCACGCGCAGCCAGTTTTTTTCCACCAACCGCAAAATCCATATATTTACTAGAGTTCTCAAGGGTTAGAGTCTTAATCAAACAAACAAAGGGAATCAGAGTGATTGTATTTGCTCTCGAAACTTTATGAAACTGTCCAAACCATCCTTTCTGGCCAGATGCAGCAAGTTTTTTCGTCTGATTCAGCTGCAATGGGATACGCCGGAATTCTGGGCTCCTAAAATTGTCCGATTTACTCTTGGTTTTGATCAGTTATTTGCCATGCGTCTTGTTTCCGCAGCCCAAACTCGTTGAAATTTCATTGGGGACAGTTTTACAAGGCAGTTCATATAGGGAGCTAGGGCCAGCAAGCCCATTTAAAGCCGTTGTTGACAAGCGTATTTGCCTTTTAAGGGCTCTGTCTCATACCTTGCAGTGTGTTAAGCTTCCTCAAATATCACGTTTACAGGTGTAAGGATAAATCTGGACGTTTAAAAATGACCTCGAGTGTGCTGTCTGATCGAGCATCCTCCCTCAGTCTCCGCGAGTTGTAACGAATAAATGGATCACCCTCTTCACAGACTCAGACTTCGTACACTTGAATTCTCATCTGCGTCGTGGTTTGCAGACACTGAATACCCATTGGAATTTTAGTCCGCCAGTCCATGCTGTAATTTCCAGATCTAGCTATGTGCAACCACAGAAAAGGCTTAAACTGAGTGGGATACTAATAGACAATATGCACAGGGTCTACGAAGGCAACCAAAGAGATTTTCCTCCTATGGGATTAAGGGCTGGAAACTGAAAGACAAAGACTGTTTCACAGAGCTTGGGGTAATCACGATATCGTTATTCAAACTAATGTTACTTCTTCGGTTTGTCACTATCCCTCGAAAGGGTATATGAACTCGAAACTACCTCTCCATCGCCACTAAGATCCAGGAATACTTTGTATCTGTTCAATAAATCCTCGTCTACGAAGAAAAGGTAAGAGGCCAGTTCCAGTGACAGTGTCTCCTTCTTCCTCACATACGGCTTTGAATGCTGCGCTGCCCGCGTGGAAGGTGAGCTAACACTGGAGGTGGGCCTGAGGACCAACTGTCGAGTGACTTCGTCTCCAATGAAACAGTCGCACTCAGTGCGACATCAGCGCGATGATATCTCAAGTCATCCAAGAAAGACCATTAAAGTGGTTTTGGCATGTTCTTCGTCATCCACCTCATGAACTCAGTGTTGCTGCCCTTGATTCGGCTGCGCAGCTCACCTAGTGGCTTCAAAGGGGAGAGCATCCCGGCAACAAATCACCAGGCCTGAAAAGGCACAATCCGAGACATCGTCGGAGGCAGAAAGATCAGGCATAATTACAACTGTACCGAACAAGCTTCGTTCCATGCGCAACCTATGCATCCTCACGAGCAAAACGACTAAAGCCAAGCCGAAAGAAGAATTTTCTATGCAGACCGCTTCAAACCATTTTTAACAGGCACTGAGCTGCTGTACTGGAGTTTTTCAGAGCGCGTTTGGCTATCTATGATACGGAAAGTAAATATGATCCTCGAGCGGATTAGAAATTACCCATGAGAGAAGTCTGTTTTCGTTAAGTCGGTCGAGGATTAGACTGCGCAACGACTATCGTGACGTGACACAGATGTTTAGCATCCGACACCCACGCGTTCGAATCTCACAGTGGTGCCACGATGGTCACAATAACATGTAGCCACTGTAGCCTACCCGTCGCCACAAAGCAGGAATGATTTGTCTCATCAACTAGCGATTTTCGAATAGACACATTTTTTTCAGGTGCATCAGATTGACTGTGGTCAGGAATACGTAAAAATATCCCAGTGGAAGTTTACCGTAGGATCGGCCCCATTCACCTTTCACTCTTCCATGCCCCAGTGCCTAAAAGCCAATTAATGTTTAGATTTAACACGCTGCCTTCTGTGGCAAAATGCTGCGATAATGCTTGTCAGTCACATTTACAGGAATCCAAGGAGACTCAGCGCAGCTAAGCAAATGCAGGCCATGAGCCAATACGGACCCCATTGTTGGTTGACGTCAAAGTGGCACGGTCCATCTAGTGGCATTAAGCCACAGCCTGCGCTCCATCGGCTGAACTCAGCTTCATAGGATAGTATTTCACTCCCATGTTGGCGTTGGGTGTGGTCTGGCACTAACGGCAAATAAAGTAAAGATATCCATGTCACTCTCTTAATTATTTTTCCTAGTATCTCCTCCAGTTCGTTTGGTCCTCCTTATACGACCCGTTCTGAGGCCCTTTTCTGGGGTTCCAGGAATAACTCAATGCTGAATCAAGTTTTGTGTTACATTCCAGGTTCTACCATTTTTGTGAAACGGACCGATATTTTTCTTGCATTTGAATAGCACAGTTCTTACTTAACAATGTAAATCATTCTGTATATTTGCTCAGTGATTATAATTTTTTATCGTTTATTTATGATAATTTTGTAAAATATTATGAGACCATTATCAGTGTTTCTATTTATTTTGATGTATTAATATTTATTTCTTCTATGCCTGGTGTTCATAGCATGCTATAGAATATAGTAAGTGAGAAATCTCCATAACTTTTTGCCGCTTGGGTGACGTTTGGTGGTAACGTAGCGATGACTATTTTCCCTAATAATGCCCTTAAAAGTTGTATGCTGTTTTATTTTACTGAACAGCAGTCCAACCACCTGTGAAAACTGCATTTTGAAAAAATTAGCATTTAACTAAAATGTATTTTTCCAATTAAGCTTACTTGGGCTTACAACTCCACCGATATTTTCCAAAGGAGGCAAAAAAGATCATTTCTCTTAGACTAGCAGTAAACGTTGCGTCAGATTTACAGACTCTGTCAGCCATGGCGTGTGACCCCGCCTCTGGTCTGCTTCCCCCTTTCTTGACCCCGGATTCAGGTGGGTGAGGAAGGGAGGCGAGAGTGCGACAGATACTACGCAAGTCTATAATAAGTCTAAACTAGCTCATGCCTAATTCATCGTCCTGCGCCCACCACATCATTGGATAAATGGTGAAATAGGCGGTCCCGATTGTCGAATTACACCAGCTATTGGCGGTACGACAAATCACACCTAAACAAAATTAACTGACCGTTGTAGGGGGAGTATATAGTTAAAGAGGTTGACTCAGCCCGAATCCAGGGCTTAGTTTCTTCGCAACATGAAGCCAAGTGTGCTCTCAGTTGTGGGTTGGAAGGCTGCCATCAGAGGGGACATCTAGTAGAAGTTAATAGGAGAGTTCCAGAAAGCAGTTCAGATGGAGAAGATGTGATCGCTGAAAAAAAGAATTTTTTTTGTCTGACATTTTGGATTCTCCATTGCACCAGTCATCAGAGGTATCTCGATCCCACTGAGATCTCCAGAGCGAAGCCTGACACATGTGGAGATAGGAGCACATTCTACTAGCGTAAATACACTATTCATCGTAGTAACAAATCTAAAGAGACTGCAATTTTCTATAAAGTAAGCGTGAAACATATTTTCTGGGCAGCCCTTCGATGAAATCTGTCTTGCCTTAAAAAATCATCAAACAAATTTTCAAAATTCAAACAATAAAGCGCAAACGTTTTCCCATATGGTTTTCCTAGGTGACTGGTAGCATTTAGGAAATCACTCTGGAGCTGTCGCCTGTCAGTTAGCTCTGAAATGCCACCTAATCACTCGTAAACCTTTGAAAGCGATTCCAAAAAGGTCGGCTGGGGTTTCCTATATTAAAAGGTATACTGGGGTCTTCTTTATAGCATACATGTTGGCCCAGTTAATTTTTTTCCAAATTTTCCTCGAAACGGCTGTCAAATTAATTGCATACTGGCTTGTAGATTTACTCAAAGATTCGGCCTGATTCCTCTTCGTTTTATTTGTTTACCTATTCCCTCGATATGTACTAACAACTAAAACAGTAGCATTATCATTCGCTCAGCCCTGTAGATACACATCTTTGTTAATGAATTGATTAAATCAACCTTAATACTCAAAAATCAAGCTAATGAAAAAGCTTTTAGTTGTAATTATTTTTATAAATTAGAAGACGAACGTACTTTCGGGTCAGCATTCATTGGCCGATCCCTCGAAAAATCAGAAATGACAGAAGCGTAACTGTGCGTTCAACCCCTTCCCACGTACCTTTGACCGTGAGCATAGTGACTTTTAATCCAGCAATACTCATGCCAACTTTCAAATGCCAAATCTGAATTTGTTGTGAACCAGATTCGAGAACCTCCTCATATTCGGTCGTTACTTCCGGTGGTAGCCCTGCAAGTCCAGTCCAGTTGCTCTGAAAATTTTACATTAGATAGTAAATCTCAACATATGTTATATAACTTAAAATTTTATCGTGACAAGTGGATCTGATACAATATTTGAGGTTAGTCTTCGTGTTGGTGTTACGGTTAGAACTACGGCCTAGTTTAAAATATGCTTCAGAGTTTTAGTTAGGTTAAGGATAGGTTTTCAGGTTAAGCCGAGGGCTAGGTATTAGGTTAAGGAGAACGTTTTATGCTTAAGGTTAACTTTTGCGTTAAGTCACGTTTTCATATTTACCGTGTCCAAGAGTCGGAACCGAGATAAACTACTCTTCGCAGTTGATGACCAGTACTCCTAACCCAGTACCATTCTAAATACTGTTATTCATCCGGTACAAGTAACATTTCAGAACCAGTTATTCCGCAGCGCTAAAGTGCCTGTTTAACAACATGTCCCTCCCAAAGGCCCATTCACCAAGCATCCTGTGAAGGCCACACTTCAACTAACACTGAGCACCGTTCATTTCCCGAACTTTACTAGAGGACTTGAGCAAATAAATCTCACTCTTATTCAGTGTCATACAATAATGTCAAACAACTGCAAATATCAACCGCACACAGCATTTAAAAGAAGAAACTATATAGTCCTGCATTATTATTGACCCAGTGAACCTTGCCTCTAAATAGGGCACCCCTGCGTTTCCTCCGAGGTAGTGAGGTATCTACTGTTAATATTTAACCAGCAGATTGCTTTCAATCTCGAGAATTGACATTACCTCCTTAACACTTCCTGTCATACTTTGCATAACCTGCTGATTTTATTCCTTCGGGTGTTCCAGACCGAGTGACCTAGGCAAGCTGCTCCCTGGTACCTCGTGCTGATTCGTTATTTCAAATTGCTCGACATGCCACTTGGCCTTTAACGGTATGCAGCTCGTCTGAGTTTCGATGGTACTACCGAGGCGAACGCAGATGTTCGGTGGACCACAGGACGTGCGAGGGCAAGGGCGTGAGTCAGCGAAAGTGACGCCACCGCTTCGATCACCGACTGCCCCCGATAGCCGCGTATTTGCGTAAATGTTTATCAGTTCTCGCAACAGCAGCTCTCGAGTGCACAGGAACATCATCCACTTCTCCACCTCCGTGTGATCGCATCCGTATCGCACTCGCGGACGTTGTAAACACCACCAACTGAAGGCGCCTTAAACCCCATTATGTGGGCGCAGACAGCACCGGAGACATCCACCTATCCACCACTGGGCCGTTAAGTCTCCTCTCCATGCGCATCTTGGTGGAATGCCCCTCCCCCCTCCCTCGTCTGCTAAACGAGAGAGCGTGCACGTCCCCCCTCCTCTCGAGGTTAGTTTACGTTAATTTGCGTGCTGATTGGCTGTGGAGTTCAACAGTTCCCAAAAAGCTTGACTGCGGTCCGCAGGGAGGAGGGGGGGAAGACGGGATGGGTGCGCGACTTAGGCACGCGCACATCGCGAGTTTACTATTGTCTGCATCACGGCGACATAAATCCCGTGGGCGTTGGTAGGTTTTAACTAGTCCCCTACTTCCAGTTGGCTTAGTGAACGGACGGTGGGTAGAACTGCAACAGGCATGTTCCAGCTCTCGTTACTAATGCGAGACAATTTGTTGACTGTGCAGAGTGCTGAATTTTGACGAGAATAGGCCGTTTGAAAAAGAAGGCGCGCTTTCACAAGCGCGTAATGCTTCCGTGTTATCGGTAGATGGGGCTTGAGGAGGTGAAAATGGTCAGCAGTTGACTCAGAAATACGGGGCTTACCAGTACGTTCACGTTAGGCACTAAATCCCCTGCAAGACCAATTTCAATGTGCAAAAGTTTTTATACATACCTACAAGCACCTTAAAACACTCCAAAAGGGAAAAATGACCCAGTATAAAAAGCTTCATGTGTGCTTTGCCGTCATTGACAGTGACTTTTGAGGACCGGATACTTTAGATTGTATCCTACAGAAACACCATCAAAAGGTTATTTTTAATAGGCATTAATTACAATTTACTTCCTCCTAAGAGTGCTTGTTTGAAAGAATGAGTATTATGTTTCTTAAAACGTTTACTAATCCCTCTAGATTTTGGAACACAACCTACATTTTAATCTGATCATAAGGTATCTGAAACCAAACCACTTGGCCACATGTTGTCCTCGAAATAAGTGCTTTAGTGCTCATATAATATAGCACTTGATCTGGATGGAACTCAGCACTTCAGTGAGCGGCAATAATAACCTGGACAGCAGTTATCTTCAGGAATGAACAAGTAAGCGTCTCAAATATCAGCACCAACATCAGTAGTAGCAATAACAGCATCAGCAGCATTATAATCATAATTAAAAACGCTTAAGATTGGGAACTCATTTTCTTTCCAGTACTGTATCTGAATTAGATTTGCCTTCCTACAGAACACTAAAATAAATTTATTTGTTCATTCATTTCCAGGTGTCGATATGGATTGAAATTATTGGCATAACTTGAGAGATCATTGATTCCGAGAATATGCTGAACCCCATATCAGCGTGCTACTATGCATGAAGTAACTTGGATTATGTTCTTTGTTAGCAAGGTACGCAAGTTATCCTTTCCATTTAAGAGAGTACAAGCGAATTTCATTTAATGTTACATGAGTTTCGTGCGTATTACAGGTATTCCAAAAGTGTTGCCGGAATCGAACCGCTGACCCTGGGCGATCGCACAGGAGTTTTTGTCATCACTTTTACCCGCATTGCAAAAAGATAAGTTTTAGCATGCAGCTTTCAGAAGAGCGCCATTTTATTGAGAAAAACACAATTCATTTTTTAGTTTCTGCAAATGTCTTCTATGGAAGCATTTTACAGCTTATATAAAATTTGAAGACGGACAGAACAATCACCTCGTCACTTGTCCGAAGTGTCCTTCATATTACCCGATACAGGTTAGAATAAGCTTCCCCTTCTTCTTCAGAGTATAAATGGAGGGAGTTTATGGGCTTATTATTTAACATTTTGGACAGCAAAATGACTATACGGGAGGGTCAGAAGTTAAAGATTTATCCTAATTAGTGTGCCTGACCCTTACGAAATTCATAATGTAGAAGCACATGGCGCAACTGAGGCTTTCCACATGGGTCAGTTGTAGGTAAAAATATCACTGTCACGGATTATAAATAACTTAGGTTAGTAAGAAAAGCTCAAATAACACGCAAATAGGCCCGTCGTTACATTTTTTTTCTTGAATCACAAAGGCGAAATCGCCAAGCACAGGAAATGTCAATTAGTCGAATGGCAATCTATAGACTACAAGCACAAGGGAAATTTCTCCTGAAATGCTTCCTTGCAGAAATTTTTGCCCACATGGAGGCACTGTTTGGATCAACCGGCCAGATATGCTCGCATGACCCTGATCGATGCAAGGATGGTCTAGTGCAAGCGGACAGAGGGAAGCACGACTGTGTATTTTCGGTGTATAGCCGGAATGTTTGGCGACGACTGGCTGAATACTTTGAGTCTTATAGGAGTAAATATGAAAAGATTTGCCTTTGACAGCAAGTATTCACGCATGGAAACCATGAAGGCAATCGCGTCCAAAGGGTCAAATAGACAACCCCCCACATTACTCTCCCCAACTCTTGACACGGTAATAACACTTGATGACTTGACGACAAAATTCTGCGAAAATAAACCTTTAGCTACCTGTCCTCGGAGGAAGAAAAATGACCGTTTCAGACCACCTCGATGCGTGACGAGAATTCAGCGTTTTTGTGGAGCGAGTTTCATCAGTGGAATAACCCAGCGTCTTGGCAAGTGGACCAGAGAGAGCATCCGCTCCACAGTAACAATAGAGCAAACACTTGTCAAACTAGGAACTGGTTTATCGGTCACCGCATTGCCACTCCAAGCTATGGGGCAGCGCATTCTAGCGCTTTTATGTGCCTAAATATTCCTGGTTTCAGTCAACATGACGTGAACTCTTTTTCTGCTTGATGGTCAAATGACTCCGGCGCGCAGTCTTGAGTTGGGATGTCGATTACGGCAAACAGGCGGGAAGTAGCAATGCCATTGTGTGCACTTCTTTGTCAGGTAAAACTTCTAGAGCCTCCATCTCTGTATGTGTCATTTCGGCGTTGTGTTTGCCCCAATTTAGCTAAACTTACCGAAATCTGACTAAACAATCGATCTGGATGCAAGTTTGCTTGCTTCCGTCTTTTTAAAATCTCCAGTTAATCCCGCGATGCTCTCATATATGTCGGCTTGATGACCGCATCATTTATAGATCGTAATGTTGTGGATCATTTGATTTCGCCTACAAGCTATCCCTGCTTGTTTGAGGGAATCAAGTACTTCGATAAGTGAGCTGCCTAACTCTGTTTATTGCCCGGATGTTGAGTACTGGTAAACGACTTTCTGGTACCGTTTTCTTTAACATCAGATCGACTAGTTGATACTTGCAGTTCCGCTAGAGCAAAT
The DNA here is from genome assembly GCA_017591395.1 of Schistocephalus solidus. Taxonomy (NCBI): domain Eukaryota; kingdom Metazoa; phylum Platyhelminthes; class Cestoda; order Diphyllobothriidea; family Diphyllobothriidae; genus Schistocephalus; species Schistocephalus solidus. The sequence continues at coordinate 11,467 of WEDG01006299.1, read as the reverse complement.
CATTACAACCCAATTATTCCGATATGCCTGGGGGAATAAATAAAATTTCAAACCTAAATGCAACATATAGGACTTTTTTTGATAAATATTTGTTTTATCGTTGAACAGCAATAATAGAGAAACCATCTGCTGTGCATGTTCGCATTTATATAAGTAATGACTTTTGCGGAAATAGATCAGGAGATGTAGCCATTGCAATAACTTCCGCTATTGGAAATGGTGTGTCGATTGTCCGGACACTCGTCAGAAACCTGAGAGTAATTCTCGATACACGGTTTCGTTGGTCGTCCCCAGTTAGTATACAGCAATAATTTGGACGGAATGATGATGGTTTTCGGTTGGATAAGCGCACGAGGCGCACAGCCACCCCTTTGGCGGTACATGATAGAGAGCAAAATCACAAAGTAAAACGTTTTCATCGACTATCTATACCTGTGCGTTGGCAAACTACACGCTCTTGTCGATTTATTGAAGTTGCACGAAACAACCCTGACGAGACGACCCCAGGAGAGAGACTACCAAATTGAGCCATGTTATTTCTGTCATTAGGATGACTTTTCACCGCTAAGTAGGACGTAAACAAAAGCGATGGCTCCTTACATAAAGTCATTTAACCATCTCGGCTAGAGAAATTGTCATGAGCGCAGCTATTAACGTGCGGTCCCGCATGATTATTATTCGACCTGAAGGATCTCATTCTACCCCATTCTTAACTCAACACAGCTGATACAAAATACACGGAAATTTGATTTTACGCGAAAGTAAACAATTGAAATATTATCTCTTTACACCATAAATTGTCCTCAGGCATTTTCATATAGACGTACCACCTATAAGTGGACATAAGTAACTGTCTTCTTTGTCACCCAAAAGACATAATAATCGACAATACAGGATAGTTCGATTTTTTAAGCATACAAGGGTTGTTTGGGCTGGCCGAGAGAACCCACGATAACTGTAATCCTACATGGATTACTGTCGCCTCCGCTAACAAAAAACTTAGCGCAATTAATTTCCGACAGAATGGGTTGAAAGTTATAGCTTTAGTTTGTGATTTTATCTAAAATACGGGTGGAAAATAAACAGATGAATCCCTGACTATCAAGTCCAAGTCCCCACTACTCATATGCTTGCCGACCGACTATTCTGCCCCACAGGACTATTTTAAATTGGCCCAAGTGTGCAAACTTTAGGCCTCACACCCGTTTCCAAGAACATATACTTTCTGCTTTGCCTTGCCATAGATGCTGACATGCATTTAGAAATAACTAGCGAGACAGGATCACAAATTTTGAAAAAATAGGTTCACTGCCACAATTGCGCACAAGTCGCTCCCTCCGTGGTGGGGTCTCCGGCTGCCGTTTCATGCAGTTGCGGTTACAGGTCGTCACATTTGACCAATTAGAACCTCATCATCGTCATTGCACGTCCTCCGTTTATTTACTTAGATAGTAGGTACCCTTGTCATGGTTGTCTTGGGCTTGCGGCAGTCCGTTATATTATATAATACATATTGTGAAAGACGAGCGAGAGTAGCGGGTCGAATTTTTTTGACGTATTGGTCGTTGTGGCCAGTCACGCCTTACCCAATATTTTTATAACCCCCGTTGCCCGGTCGCTGATTGAAAATATTGCTTTTGCAGGCGGGGGGGGGGGTTGTATCGCTCCATTTGTAAGTATAAAACCCGTTATTCCCGTTATTCCACGAGCTCAATCTAGCGCCCTCGCAAGCAGCGGATGCACACCCAACAAATATTAATGCAGAAGAGACTTTGGCGATGACTGGGAAGGCCGGAATACCTGTTCCCCTCATTAGCTATCGAAAACCACCCATGTCCAAACTGGCTGCTGTAGGACTACCTGTGTGAACTCTAAATTGAATTCCGAGGCATAACTATAAGACCATTTTCCGTATTTCAAATGGGTCGGTGGACGCTCTCCAACGCTGCTTATACGTTCTGTCTTTAGTAGATGTTATAAGTCGCCATCTGCTAGCTCCTCAAAGTGCACCTCTGGCATTGGGGCAAGATCCCTCAGTGAGAAAGACACGTAAGTAAGTCATCCTCGTGGATGTAGGGAACCCTCGGACTCGTCAGCGAGTTTGAAACTCAAGTGTCAACGCCTTAGAGCTCGCGATTTGGCGTACCATCAAAGCAGCCTCCATCGTGCCTCTCCATAGTCCTCTTCAACTCCTCCCCACCCCTCCACCCTTACCTCTTCGACATGTGTGTGTGTGTGAGAGAGAGAGAGAGAGCGAACGTGAACTGGCAAGGAAAACCCCACGCCACCAAAGCAGAGAGAAAGCAAAAAGGGTTCTTTGCCTCGCCAGGTGGGGCGACACGCCCTGAGTCGGCGCGTAGCGCATGCTGATACGTCGCAACATGATTTATGGCATGCGTCATCCTCGGGCATGGCGAGGGGGCTGGGGTGACGAGGAATTCCTATTAATTTCCATAGCTGCTGCTGCTGCTCCTTTGGCGCCATAGCCTCAGTCCCAGCCAGGCGGTGGGATCGATCGAGCGACCTGTCAAGCCGGATAATTCACACTGAGTCAGTAGGCAGACGACTCCCAACGCTATCGCCGATAAATTAAACGCCTACAAAACTGCTGCCTGTTTAATTTCAGAGGAAATTAATACGCTGACTTAGAGTAAATCCCCCGGACCAAAGCTTTTTCAGGCTCTATTCAAAAGTTGATACGAAAATTTGAGCTGAAATCCATCAGGTACTGCGGAATAAAGGCGTGATTTTAACAAGTTGCCAACAATCAGTCAGCAGCATAAAAAGAAATAATTATTTACCATATTGACAGCCCGGGTACTAGCTTAAAGCCCAGACACGTTCGTTTCGCCGATCTTGCGCGGTTGCATGACGCAGTTGCGAGGTGTTCGGCTCTTCAGCGTTTCCCCAGAGTTCCCCAGGTGTTTTCTGCCACACTGCCTTGTTTAAGTTCCGTGGATTTACTCCATGTTCGCGCATTAATTTCCTCTGAAATTAAGCAAGGCGACATGGAAAGTAGAGTTTATATATCAGAAAGCAACCGTGGAACGCTTGGAGGGATTCACGGATGAGCCGAACCGCTCGCAGCTGCGTTAGGCAGCGGCAGCAGACCGATGGGACACGCAGGGCTGGGCTTTTAGCTAATACATGTGCTGCCAGTATCGTAAATAATTAAATATTTGTAAACCGTTATGTTCCTGTAATTAGAAAGAAACTGGCAAATAAGGTGTTTTCCGGTTTGAAAGGGTAAGTTAAACCGCGTGATTGCCCAAACCTCCTGTAAACAATGATTGTCTAGACCTTGCATTAAATAAGAATGGCTTTACCGCGAGTTGTGAAGTCGATATCGGCTGAGTATAATTCATTCTGTCAAGGGACCAATTTCCACTTAAAACCACATATAGGCGTAACAAAATGTAGTATTTTTCTCAAGTGCTCCGCGCACCGAATATGGGCAGGGAATTCGTTGCACTTGTTGGTTGTTTGAGGGTCGGAAAACTGACTTGAGTAGTTCATGAAGCATGGTCATGGTTTTCCGGTCATCAACCCTAAGTTTCGATAACCTAGGATTAAAACCCGGATTCTCTGGTCATTGAGCCATCTCTCTTGTTTTTGGCGGCATTCCTTCCTGTTTCAAGAGAACACCTTTAAAACATTAAACCCCTTTAAAATAATTGACATTAAATTAGATGCATTTATACCATCGGTTTTTCAGCTCCTCGAAACGTCTTTTATATTCCGCGGAAAAATTGTTCTTACGTGCCTCCAGTAATTGCTTGCTTAACCTCTTCTACGTTCTGAAGACGCATTTCCTCTAGGTTTTCTTCTTTTCAGAGGAACAAGCAAAAGTCGCCGTTCGCTTGGTCCGGTGAGGAAGCATTTCCATGCCGCTTTTTCACCAAAACTGGCTGATTTTGATCGCTGCGTGGGCAGGCGCGTTGTCAGGATGAAGCCGCCAGGCCCCCCCCCCCCCGATCGCAACAACTCGGGCCTTTTTTCTCACTGCCTCGCGCAATCGCTTCAGAACTTGCAGTTAGTTGATCGATGTGGTCTCGTGAGGAATAAAGTCAACGTGAGCTTCCCCTTTGATGTCGAAAGAACAAACTACCATTGAACCAAATGTGGTTCATCGTCAGGTGACACTTGGCCATTTCTAAACCTGGCAAATCATTTGTTAATTCTTGCCTGGCTTGGAGCTTCCTATCCATAGGATTCCCGAAGCATTGAAACTGTTTCAGCCGCTGTTGTCTTTAACAAAAAAACAGAATTTGGTGTTGTGGGTTGCGCCTTCAAGTTTGTCTGTGTGAAAATCTCCGAGAGCGTTGGGGGTGGGGGTGGGGGTTACTATAAGAATCACTTCGTCTGAGTTGATGGTTTCTCATGAACGCTAATTAGCCAACTGAGTAGGAATTTTTTCCAGTAAACGCAACTAACGGGAGAGGGCAGCCTTGCTCACCCGCTTACTTACAGCAAATAAATCTCCATTTTTGAAACACCCCTTCCTATTCCTGACCGCAACCGGCAGGACAAGGGACCTGTGGCTTAATAGTGGAGTTTTGAGCTCAAAAACAATGAGTCACCACTGAACTTGAATCCCTACCTGGGGTTTGGGTATGAAGAACTGACGGTGGCTGATAAGGTAAACATGGCCATCTCAGTCTCCCTTGTCTTAAGTAGTATTATTTCCTGCGTACATATCATTTCAGTAAGTCCTCCACACTTAAAGTCTCAAAGATCCCCCAAGAATCAAGCCTTCTACGGTTAACAGTCTGAAATTGTTCCTGTAGAATTGCTCCACATTATAAGAGTTATGACAGTCGGCCTTGCGCTAAATTCCAGGGTGGTACCTATTCCCGGGTCCTAACCCTCACACTAACCCAAATTTCTTTTTAATTTAACACCAAACACCTCTAAAACATGGGGTACTTTTTCCCATGCCCTACTTCACAAGGCTCATTGTTCACTTTGCAGGCCTCATTATAGGAAAGATGTGGGTATTAGACCCTCACAAACGTATGCAAAGGATCGAATGCCAGATTTTAGCCCGCGCAAAGGAGAAGGGTGGTTGAGCGCAGGAACACTTTGTTTATTATTTTGAGCTTTCGAACTCGTGCAAAAGTTCATCATCGGAGAGAAAAGCAGCCCAAAAATCAAACCTTACAGGGGGTACAAACTAATCAGTGATCACTGATGCAAGTCTGGACGTGAATGCGCCAGGGCCAAATCTATACCTCGATTGATTGAGTTCCCATCCATGGACCAGACTTCGATCAATTCTTGGATCCTCTTGTTTCCGGTGTGGGTAATTTTCTTGACGGCTGCGAAGTTGAACTCATGGCTCGTTTCGTAGGTATGGGCAGCAAGTTGCGATCATTCGTCGCCCCGTCACACAGCCAGTTTTTGTTCATGTTTTCAATGCCAGAGCATGCGTTAAACCTGACCGGTGTTGTTAAGATGACAGTTTAGGCATGAGATGTGCTAAAATACCTGAGATTGTTCTCGGTCTTTGATGTTCATCACCCTGCTGCCTATAGTAACTTTGGGTTGGTGTCAGTGAAAGTCAGTGAAGTCAGCCGAACATCCCGAAAACTGACGGCGAGCAAGATCACTCAGAAACTTTGAAAATGATTAGTGTGCTTTCTCTGATGATCGCTTCGAGCATTATTCTGAAAATGTAGACGAATAAAATTCTCGTTCCAGCGATCGCGTCTACTTCTTAACAGAATTAGGATTCGTAATGCCCTAGGTATAGAGGAGCTTGGGCTGTTTAAAGCTACCGGCACGCAAACCAATGCAAAAATCACAAAAAATATTTTGGCAGGGGTGGTTCCAGCTACGAAAAACGCTTTCTCAATAATTAGCAAAAGGATTTAGCAGCATATGCTAAAACCGTCTATTTATTGAGGCTCACAAAAATTTTGCTACTAGGTAAAGCATTCCATTCTCAGCCGAATTAGCATATGTTAGTAGCGTACTCCACCTCCTGTCCGATCCTGAATCCGTCCGCTAAATCTACGCTTGCATCAAAACTATTGACCATAAAGTAGACCTTCCTAAAAACGCCGCTCATCCTCTATTATTCTAACCATGGATGTTTATCACGCGGTTTCAACTCGATGGGCAGATGGAGTAGCCCATGGCCTAACTATAGAAAAACCAACAATTTTTCAACTGAATAAGTTTATTAGTGAAATAAAAGGAGGCATTTGTTATATGGATGAATCGGTTAGATTTATTTATGAAAAATGCATGAAGTACACCCATGCCCTACACACAATTGTATACTTGAGCTGGGAATGAAAGCATATTTCCCATTTATTCATTCCTACCCTAAAAAGTAGGAGGCTCGGGGTTACCATCCGACGAAGCGGGCACCATAGGTATGGCGGGCTGGGACTGCATACAAAATCGATCGCTTTCCCGAAAATGATTATCGAGGCTAATTTTCCCCCGGAATGCTGGCGGGCAACCAATTACAATGACAAAAATTGAAACAGGAAAGAAGATTTTTCGTCGTTGGAGTACCCTTTCATGGCAATGTTTTGAGCGAATTAGGAAGAAGAAGTCCAAACCAGGCTTCATTCAATACCGTTCCAGTCGTTAAGCCATAAGAACCGTTACTTAGGAACTTAATTTAGCAACGAACGCAAAAAATAGATGCACCCACAGGCTACCACAATGGGTGCTTATGTCCCCTCAAGCATTCCTATGAAACAAGCTATATTGATAGACTGATTAAGTGTTGTAAAAACAATGAAAGAACGTAAATCAGCATAGATTTATGAAGGTCAGAAAGGCAAAATAAAACTCTCCCGTCATCGAGCGTCCAGTGGACTTAGAGTTATAAATTCCATCTTCATGAACAACTACGCGTCGTGACGTTTTTATAAATTAAATGTAGACAATCGCCTTTCACTCAAAGTATCTGAAATTCAAGTTTAGTAAAAAATGCTTAGTGTTATTTTCGTAAATATTAATTTAAAAACCATACTTTGCCTTCATTTTAAGTAAAGGTCGTTTCTTTACTGCTGTAAGACTTTGTGGGACGATGCGCGGGCTGAGTTTTCGCAAAAGGGATTTTCTTGTGAAATTCGGGGGATTTCACGACTTACGAAATCAAGTGCATAAGGTTATCAAATATATTGAGTTCATGAGAAACTGGGACACATTGCGGAGACCTGTCTCAGCAATTAGAAAATGAATCTAATATTGCCACGCTGGGAGGACTAAAAACCAACGTCGAAGGACATGATAATTATGATCGAAGATAGACATTGATGGGGTTACAATACGAATAATAATATCAATATTGAACGTAATTTTACGGACATTATTATAAGATGGATACAGTGTGGATTAAAGAAACAGTGAAAAACTCCTGCATATGTACGTGGCTTTCGGTAATTGGCATTATTCAGGAAGAAAGCTGCAGTCTGCGAAATAAAGGTAGTTCATTAGGAAATATTTGGCAAGAGTACAGTGGGATGTTATTGTCTCCAGTCCTTTTTATGGATTTGAGACTGTAATAGACACGTTTGCATGGAGGCACAGTTTCTCAACGACGGTTAAGGAATTTACTCGGCAAGTGGCGGAATGCAGTTGGCACAATCCCTCCTCCTCCCTCCCTCCTCCCTCCTCCCTCCCTCCTCCCTCCCTCCCTCCTCCTCCTCCTCCTCCTCCCTCCTCCTCCCTCCTCCTCCTCCTCCTCCCTCCTCCCTCCTCCTCCTCCTCCTCCTCCTCCCTCCTCCTCCTCCTCCTCCTCCTCCTCCTCCTCCTCCTCCCAAATGACACCTCGTCCGAAAAAGTAAAGGTTCGAGAGGATGGTTAACACGACCAAAAACGTTTGTGAACTCGTAATTAAATGTGTAAATGACAGAGTCATTGTTTCTAGATCGTAAATACGTAATCAAAGAAAGAAAGCTGGCAGGTGTTACAATATCGAGCTTTGGGAAATCCATGCTGCAATGGAGTATTTTCGGTATAACAAGCCATGATATTGATCTTTGATTGAAGCTGACGGAAGGGTGCTGACTGAGCGAACGGCCAGTGGAACAGCCATACATGGGATAACCGGAAAGTTTGCTGTCTTCCATGAACGGGGTAAGGTTTCAATTTCGAGGGCGAGTTTGAATATCTCACACGTAGGGACAGAAACATCGCACTTGCGTCCGTCCTTAAGCTGCCAATTGGGACAGGACTGAGAGATTGTACAAAGCTATGGTTACGTCCCAGAGGGTAACATCTCTAGTTTCGGGAATGGTGCCGGTCCAAACTTGGATGTTCGGAAGCGGAACAGTTTACAATAGTCAGTGTTGTGGTCACAAACAAACATGCTAGGTATTCAGTCATATGTAAAACGCCAGGGACAGAACCCACGCGCATACCTGTTAAATGAGCCTCTCCTTTTATAGTACTTGACTACAGTTTCCTAGTAATACACACAACTGCGAGGTACGTAGATGGAGAGCAATATACTCCGAGATAAGCCTGTAGAGGTTGATTATCACACATCCCTTTCATACGGCACCCGGCTGGAATAATTTGCACTTACCCTTCCCCAACATCCTTACACGGCATGCGAGCGCAGTAGAGACTACTTCCGTCTACGCAATTAATGACGTGCATGCGTCCTGTACCGCACTCGGAAAATGACCCAGGTCGACGCAACATGGGCCATCACCGACGCCGACTTTATCAAAGGTGCGCCAACAAGTGGCTGTTTACGATACCCCAACCCAAGAGCGAGCCAGCCTCCCCAGGTGGACATTCGAAGGGGTGAGAGAGGAGGTCGGCGGTCCGACGGTACTCTCGCGGACGCGAGGGTTGAGGGAAGCACATGAACACACACACATGCGTGTGTGTGTGTGTGTGTGTGTGTGTGTGCGGAGTTCTGGGAGTTGATCGGCGCCATGCTTCATGCTAACAGCCGGAAGACCTTGAGAAAAGTAGGGGGGATAAAGAAAGAGAGAATGCGAGAAAACGTTTTCGTCGTAATACTACTGTGACACCTGTGCCCGCTGGCCGCGCCAATCGCCCACCCCTCCCCCTTCAGTGTCTGATGGCGGAGCAAAGTTCGCCGCCAGGTTGGACGTGAATGTGAGGTCTGCAAACGTGTGCAAACAACCCGTAAGTGCCGTGTCGCCACCTTGGGCGCTGTCCACCACTTGTGGAGGCCGCAAATAGGCGTGAACCGGACACCTCCAAAGGTAAACATGAACGGATAGAGGAATTTGGCTGACACACGAGGTGAACCTCAGTAGGCTTGTATTCAAAGGATCAATTTTCAAAAGAGGCGAGACCGTAAGGGTGCTGTGTGTGGGTGCGTGTGTTTCTGGGGAAATTATGTTTAGATTTAAGGTGAGTTAGGTTTAGGGTTAGATTTCATTTTGGGTTAGGGTCAGGGTTAGGATTAGGCTAAGATTTGAAGGTTTTATCATATTACCTGTAGGGTTTAGTTTCAGATTAAAGTTACAGTTTACTTTTATGATAGCGTAATTGTTAGCGTTAGCCCGCCTATTTTAAGCGGGCGTGGTGGTTCCTGGTACTTCGTCCTGTTTACGCGGCCATACAAGGCATCCCTATCCAGGCGATCTCCTCTAAGCAGTTCAGAAGAAGGAGAAGATGCGATCGATGGGAAGAGACATTTATTGGCAAGCTGTTTCGAATTATCACTCGAACACATCAGCAGAGACAGTCACAGAAAAGAGTAATAGGTGCATAAGGTGAGCAGTATTTATAGAGCACAGATACCTGGTCACTACATACATTTTATAATTAACATTTCTCGTGTTCATCGTTTGGGATCGCAGTTGATGCGCTGATTGCTTATCAGTCTGTAGCCGAGTCATTACTTGCCATGAGTAGTCCATTCTTCTCCGCGAGTAAGTTGCTGATGTCGGCGTCATTGTCGTCAAACCAGTCCTGGTGTAGACGGTGTGCGCGTCCGAGTACATCGAGGGCGGTGGACTGGATGACATTTCGCCGTTGACACCATCGTGTCTCCACGGTAGCACTATCAACTGGAGCATGCAGGTCCTCCAGTTTCTCGTTTATTTGGTAGCTGAAATCAAAACAGTGAGCAGGCAAATTTAATAAATAGTATTTAACTTACCTGGCGGCCTCTTACCTTGGGGCCTTCGTCGGGGTTGCAGTCGGAGCCTCATCTGGGAGATGACGAGGCAGTGATCTGTCCAAGCATCGGCATCGCGGGTTGCCTTGGTTACCAGCACGTCCTGTCGATCTCGCCTCCGGACGAGAACATAGTCCAGCAGATGCCAACACCGCGACCGAGAGTGCATCCACATGACCTTCTCACGCGTCGGAAGGCGGAAGAAGGTGTTTGTCAGCAAGAGACGGTGTTCCGCACACGTGCAAAGAAGAAGGAGGCCGTTATCGTTACAGCTACCGTGACCGTGGGGACCAAGCACTCCCTGCCAGGCAGCGTGGTCCGTCCCGACGCCGGCGTTGAAGTCACCAAGGAAAATTAACTTGTCCACCTACGACACAGTCACCAGCAGGGCGTGCAGGTCCTCGTAGAATTTGTCCTTCGCCACGTCAGAGCTCGTCATTGGGGAACGTAGGCGCTGATGATGGTGGCGAGCTGGTCTCCCCGATGAAGCAGGCGGAGGCTCATCAGGCGATCATTGATACCCAGCGGCAGACAGGGCAGACGTCCCACGATGTCGTTCCGGATGGTAAAGGCAACTACAGCGTCGCGTCGCGTCGCTCTGCCTTTGGCCGGCCGCTCCAGAAGTAGGTGTAGCTACAATGTCCACCTTGTAGCGCGCCAGTTCCCGAGCGACTACCACCATCCTCCGTTCCGGCCGGTTGCTCCTAGGATTGTCTAAAAGGGAACGAACATTCCAGGCTGCTAGTGTGAGTGGACTCACCCGAGCAGCCTGGAGGGTATGGTGAGGGGATGGGGCCGGGGGGTTTCGTTTTTTGTTTGAGTTTTACGACCGCGTATTTTGCGATCTGCGAGCCGCGGTCGGCTGCGTAAGACGTGATAACCAGTATTTGTTTAGGGCACCTTTTCTAGCCCCTTCCTCCGCGAGGAGGTAAGCAGTGCTGTCCCTAAATAGGGCTGCTCGGACCTCCCAGACGGCTGCCGAACTCCACTCTGGGTCATGGATTTGTTTTAGTGAGAGAACAACCCGAGTTAGCCTGGGCCGCCTACGGGGTTGCTGTCGCCCCCACCGTAGGAATTTTAAAGAGGGGGAGGTGGGAAGCTCGGGAGTCAGACATACCGTGTGTGGAGGCACACACAACACCGGAGACCCTCACCTGGTTTAGCCCGCCGGTCGTGACGGTTGCCCGATGTGTGGCCGCTGGGAAGAACCTAACTTCGAGGAGCCACAGGGGAGAGTTGAGTACCAGTTAAAGGCGGCCACAGGAGCATTCACCACCTGTACGAGACAAATGGAGCGACCAAATGCTATCTGTGTGGTGCTACCCTAACTAGTACCCC
>WEDG01006298.1:0-75502 GCA_017591395.1 Schistocephalus solidus | reverse complement strand
CTAAAGTCAGTAAAGGGGGACTAAGAAATACGATTACCTCTTGTTTAGCTAGAAGTCGTCTATGAGTCGTGCCATCGGCAAGGATGGAAGGCGCTGTGCTTGGGTCGATAAGTGGGCATAAGTGAAAAGGGGAGAGGTTAATGAGTCGCACTGAAATTCGACCGACCGAGCTCGTTTTGAGCTCCGTTCGTCGTGCTCGTTACTAGCTCCAGCGATGGAATTCTGAATGAGATCGGGGAAGCGGCCAAACTTGAGCTCAGGCAGAGCTCGACCCGTCAAATTTTCGGGTTCGTTTGGAAATTTGAGCGAGCTCGTTTCGAATGTTATTATTAGGGCACCCAAGAGTTATTATAAATATATAAATATATAAGGGCGCCCAAGAGTTATTTCAAACCAACGTGTCTTCTACACTAAGGTTTAGACTTACACTTCGCTAACTTAAAGGAGCTGAAATTCGGAAGCAATTTCAAACGACACACGAAGTTGGTTGTCTGGGAAGGACATGTACCTGGTGATCTTTTACAGGAAAAATGGAATCGGTAGCAGATAGGAAATCTGAAAGTAGCTAAAAAGGATATTTAACAGAGTAAGACCCTATGCTTTAGGATAGATAGATGCTATGGGTGATGTCAATCTTGGTTTTAATCGCAGCCATTAACTCCGGAAGTTATGGGAGTTAAGAAGTTGTCGTAAACATGTCCAGGGTATACAACCAGCCTTAACCAGTGAAACATCTGTTTCTGTATTGATCAAAGCTCGCTTAGTTTGTCCGGCATACTCAACGTCAATTGAAGATTTGCTGCTGCCCAAGAAGTTCCCGTATACATCAAAGATTGTTTACTATTGTTTTAAAAATAGCAAATCGTTCTGCATCTGATATGCCTACCATATTACTCATTTCTGCTGTTAATATGGCTGCTCACATAATGCAGTAATCATCCACTTTGTATTTATTTATACCGCGATACTAAGTTTGAAATGACGGGGCTCTCTGGGCCTTAACTATACAATTTATTAAATTTTTTATCAATAAGCCTATTTATTAAAGCCTGTATAGACGGTATATTTACGCAAGCAGGAACGAACAACCGTGACTTACGGGGAGTGTTGTGGCCGCAGCATGTAGCTTGTTTTCTGAACGCTGCGCTGTACTAACAGCTAGCGTGAAAATTTGGGAATCGAACCGGTTTTCGTCTATTTTTCCTTTCGTGTCTTACTCTGGGTTTTCAGAACAACATTTTCGGGAAAACAATGAGAGTTTGGATTTTTGGATGTAATATTCCCGGAACCGTCATAGGGTTGTTTCTAGAGTTGGAGGGGAATGAAGGACGAAATGTTCTGAAACCGAGTGATCTTGAAAACCGGAGATAAAGCAATAGAGATCAATATCATCGCGATCAGTTTGAGGTAAGTTGAGGAAGGCTATGCGTGCCAGCTGGCCCACTTCGAGGGCAACCTCATCGGCAGAATGTTGTGGTGTCTGATAGAGACTCAACAGCCACTCTTCAGCAGCACAGGAGGTAAGCCGATTATTGAATAGGGAAATAAGTATATCTTGGGCCGTATAGAAAGGATTAAGGAGTGAAATTGCGGAGGTCATTGCTAGTTTGCTATTGGGGATGAAAGGAAGCGTAAAATGTACCTCGTGTTATCGGCAAGAGGAATGTCAACATGAAAAAACGATATCTTGGCCAGCCAGTCACGAGTGTTTTGTCCAGCATAGTAGTTGTCGGAAATAAGGAGGGATATGCACGGGAAGCACTTGTTTGCGAGGAATGACACGGTTGGTGAAGTGGATGAGGCAAAATTACTGGGGCGAATAAATAAATAAATAAATAAATTGTATATTTAAGGCCCAGAGAGCCCCGTCATTTCAAACTTAGTATCGCGGTATAAATAAATACAAAGTGGATAATTGCTTCTCTATGTGAGCAGCCATATTAACAGCAGAAATTAACAATATGGTAGGCATATCCGATTCAGAACGATTTGCCATTTTTAAAACAATAGACAACAATCTTTTAACAAAAACAGTGAACTAGAAAAGAAGCAGTAAAAAAAACTCCTACGGTAAATTGGAGGCGGAGTTCAGCGAGCCGCCAATTTAAAAAAAAGGAGAAAAAAACTGCTTCACTAAAACATTAATAGCTAGATGCAATGGGATAGATCTGTGATGATGCTGACAACGTGTGAGGGTTCGGAACGCTCCTTGTCGTGTAAGAGATAATATAGCAGTCAGAGCTACTGTTTGTAACCACCAGTGGAGGTGAGAGAGGACGGACTCATCGTGGACACCAGGGTCAAAACGAAGACGGAACAGTAGAGGTCATAAGATCATCATTGAGATGCAACCTTGCCGACTGCATAGTCCCCAATCAAAGAAGCAAAACTATCAGAACCCGCCTTGATCCTCAACTGAACCTGGAGACCATCGTCGGGGTTGCAAAAGCGGAGGAAAGTACCAAGGTTGTCAAGACTTGGCGATGCTAGTTTAAAATGAGAGGGGCAAAAAGTGAATGCAAAGATTGACTCTGCAGAGGATGATGGATATATAATAAGAGACCATTATAATATCAAGGGAACTGCCTCAAATACCAGGAGGACCCTTTTCGAAATCCAAAAGTTGTGAGTTAGGGAAGGAAACAGACAATAAGGACTTTATATCTTCCGAAGTTAAATTTTTGCGTAACTTTGTTTTTGAAAATAGCTAATGTGGACGACAACCTAATTTGCAGTGGAAGATTATTCCAGATGAAAGCATATTTGGAGGCAAAAAACTGAGACCGGTTAGTTGTGGAGCTAAGGGGTGGTGAAATGATCATGGAGGAATTACGAGTGGCATAGGGTCGATCTACCGGAGTAAGAGCGTTAATTCGTGGGAGATTGGGGCTAGAGTTAACGCGAAACAGGAAGCAGAGACCGGCTTCGAGTCTTCTAACCCACAGAAATTTAATGTTTGCTAACTGGCATCTATCCGTATAAGACAAACTGGATCCAGGAAGAGAAAATAGTCTTCGAGTATGAACCCTCTGAACTTTTTCAATCAGAGGCTTTCAAGTCAGAGGCGTTCATCAGCCCAAAGAGGGGACAGCAGTATTCTAGAATAGGAAGAACAAACATGCGGTACAGGTCTAACTTTATTTCCGGAAGGAAGAAATTATGTGATATAAAACCACATATCTGTGCAGCCTTTGCAGAAATTCGATCTGCATGAGGCGATAATGCTAGCTTGTTCGTGTAACTTAGACCTAAGTCTTTTATGGTTGATTTTTCTAAAAGTGTACTATTTTGAAATACTAGGGGTCCAGGAAGCTTAGCGGGGCCAAAACACATAAAACTACTCTTGGATGAAGAAAACTCCATCTGCCAAGTACAGCTCCAACGTGAGAGCATAAGTAGATCAGTGTTGATTTTATCCACGCAACTATTGGCAGTGTCTTTAGAAAATGAATAAATGCACTTGAGATCATCAGCGTAAACAAAAAGTTGTGAATTTGTGAGTAAAGCTGAAATTTCGTTTATGAACAGAATAAAGAGAAGGGGACCTAGAACCGTGCCTTGAAAAACGCCACTCGTGATCGGTTGAGGCGTCGAGTTGCTATTACCTACTAAGACCTTCTGGCTCCGGTTAGACAAGTAGGAACCAATGAAGTCAAGGAGAGGAGGCCGGATGCCGAGGGCTTCCAGTTTCACCAGAAGACGTTTGTGCGGTACCTTGTCAAAGGCTTTGCTCAGGTCAAAGTATAGATTCCAGCACCAGCTGCAACCAATATTACGTCCTGCTTTACTTCTGCTTCGGGCTGAGATTGATTTCCTTTGATGAGGCCGGTGTTTTGGCATTTACAAAAAGGTCTTCGTTTGGGAGATTTCCTGAAGGGGACGGATAAGTTGCCAGTTCGGTCACCAGCATTCAGTATATAAGTACAATTACGTCCGATGTAAGAGTATTGCATATAATTTCGAAAGTTTATTGAAAGAAGTGATATAAATATAAAATTAAATGGTAAGTAATTTATAACCGATAAAAAGTATTAGTTAATGAGAAGGGGATGGTTGGAAGCTAGACAATGGAAAAGGAGTTGACTCTGTTGAGGTGGCCGGTCGTGAAGAAATCGAAGACATCGTAACTAAGAAAACAATACAGAAACTGAATAAGTAGCTTCAATCTGCCTGGAAAACTCGGTAAAAAGACCGTTACACTAAATAAATGTCCATGTTGTTTCAGCAATGCCACCGAATATTCAGGTAGCCTCCGTTTGATCTCCAGCAAGAAGGTCCTCAAGTCTTATCTAACAGCTCCCAGTGGTAGAAAATCTGATCTTTATTGTATGTTAATCGCGTAAACTGCAACTTAATGATGAAATAGACTATAAATTGCATTCCACATCAAATCTTACCCTCCAGGAAGAACATTGCGCTTGAGTTGAACATTTTTGGTTATTAGGGTTTTAAAGTGCAAACGTGGTGCATTGGTTTTCCCAGGCACTGCAGAAAATGGCGTCTCGAAATGATGGCATACAACTTTTACTGCAAGCCGAAAAAGCTGCTGCCGAAAAAGTCGCAGAAGCCAAACGAAGTGAGTCCTTATTCAATTTACGCTGTAATTTTATGCCGCCCAATTATTGGATTGCCTGTTAGACTGGCTCCGTGATGTCGTTGAACTTTGCTATAAATTTGGTCTTATGCCTCTTACTCTCACAAGGTTGCGGAAACGCTGTTGTCTATAGAAATTGAAGTTCCTTCAATTGTTTTTAATTTTTCCACAGGATCTCGTTCGATAAATTACACCCTGCTAGCGAAATTTCGTGTAATTGCCGGGTGCTTTGTGCCTACAATGTGCTTCATGTAGACGGAGGGAGGTCCTCTTAACGCTTTAAGTCTTATTTTTCTCGCTGTGAGTTCCTTATCGATGCCATTCTGCTCCCCTCTATGACCTTGGAATGCAATGAACGGGGTGAAGCTATCGTTCTGTCACACCTCGCCCTGCCCACCCTCCTATGGGTCGTTTTTCGGTAAACTCGAAGCTCGGATGCGTAGATAAACGTGCGCGCTCCGTCACATACGGTAGCGGCCTCGCTCGGGTTGCCTGAGGAATTTAGATTTTTTGTCGCCTAATGTTTTCGTCCGACGCAGCCGTCTCACGGGCGGAACTGAGGTCGCATGCCGACGATTTTGCTGAAAATGCTTGGGCTTACGTACTGCAGGAACCACCGGGGTTGTGTGTGATGGGTTGATGGCGTGGCTGTTTATTCGAACTTTGAAGAGCCTCGTAGTGAGTAAGCCAGTGAACTCTAGAGGTGGGCGACATGCCGAAGGTAGAGTTGCGCGTGCGGGTTTAGCCAATCAAAATGCCGCTTGCCACCTGACACAAAAATCGGCTGCCGAAGGCATATTTGTAAAGCCGCTTTGCTAACAGGGAAGTATTTTTACACAAATTAAAGTTGTTAATCCTCTCTTTAAAACGTCTTTTTTCATCGTTTCTAGTCGGCCGTATAGTTCCATAGTAAAAATTTCCAGTGGCTTGTGGACGTCTGCTATCTAATTCTGTTTGGCCCTTTGTAGCCATAGCTTTGTTACCTTTCCTCCACCTCATCGGACATTCATTTTATTGCCTTTTTCCTATTTGCCTAAAATGCGTAGTTTTATATTGTAAACTAAGGTAGGCAGGTTTGCAAGAAAGTTTATTGCATGTGGACACCGGCGTTTAGATTGATTTATACTGTCTTCTGATGTACAATTTACTGTACGGCGAGTTTAGGGAAAAATTAAAGTCAAATGGCAGCTTTTTCGGACTCCAATGGTTAGAATTAACACTCGCGGAATTTTCGGTGGTTACCTGGCAATTCTGAAAGTGAACAGGACGCCGTTCGAATTACATATCCCCTTTAGACCTATTGCCCTCTGTAGGGTATTTTATAAGGTTATTCAAACATTAAAATTAAGAATGAACTCTTGTTGTGGGAGGGTTCTGACTGTTCTGACTACTATCGATCACTTTCAATAGGCTGATAATTTTCAGACGGTAATACAGTAAAATCTGTTAGTAGGAGTCCTCTTTTTCTTCCGTACCCATAATTGTAAAAATTTGGCCTCCAGCTAACATGTCACAGAAAAGATAGGCGTTCAGCGGACAGGCTAGCTAGCATCCAGATTTTTACACTACTTAAAACGCCAGGCCATAAGTGCGTATTTCCGGTAAATGCTGGTTTGTTTCATGCTTCAGTTATGGGATGGTCTCCGTCAGGTCCAATTTAATCGGCGAATAGCAAATATAACCCCGCATGTGCATTGCAAAACTGCCTTTGGTCAAGCGGTCGGTGAAGCAATGCTAATGACGACGTAACCTATCTTTTTAGCAAACCACCTCTGTATTAAACGGTAAAGATAACTGTCAAACTTGTGATTACGACCAGGGGTCACTTAAACATTGGCGATTTGCGGTATCTACGCCGCCTGTTCTGTTTGTTACTGCCAGAATTTGAAATATTATTATTTCGCAGACCGCTGCCAAAAATCTGTTATTGACTACAGGTAAAAAGTTGTGGGTAATCTTGTATTCATTGTACCAGTATATTTCGTCTCTGTAAGGCAGAGCTTCTATTAAGGGTAACTCAGAAATACAGTATTCTAACCTATTTTCATTTGTTTCACTAAGGGAAGTTAAAAAGACTAAAGGAGGCAAAACAGGAAGCGCTAACTGAGATCGAACTTGAAAAGAATGAACGCGAAAAGCAGTTTAAAGCTCTCGAGGATGAAGTAAGTATTTAGTATTTTGTTAAATTTCATTTTTCGCCTCATTTACGCATTCGGTTAGCCGAATTAAGTGTTAGCACATAAGGGCATGGCATTGATGGTGCGATGTTTTTCTGAATCTATGGGCGTTGGTTATGGATTCGTATTACCATGTGTTCTATTAATATATTACTGATAGCTAAATACAAAGTCTAGTTTTCTTAGGTCAAGTGTTTTCGGACACCACTGGGTGAATTTGCCTACGTGGACGTTTGATTTCTAATCAAGCTTACCAGTTTGACTGGCCTGGGTGACTGATTGAGTGATACTCTTTTGCCCAATCCGGTACAATGCAAACCGCAAACAGTTTATTTAGCCGAACCTGAAATGCTAAAGTTAGATCCGAAGGGAGAGATAAACGAAGTAAGTGAACATTCCTGAACTTAAGTCACATGTTGCTTTCACACTCCCCGTCATTCTTGAAATTTTAGTAGACCTACACGCCTTTCTCTCAAATAGTTGTTCATTTATCAGGGACCCTCACCACTTCGTTAGTCTCTTCGCTCCGTCATGTCTAATAGCTAGAGCCGTAGTCTCTTGAAGTAACGTTCTTCGTTTATATGTTTCACATGGATCCTTCTCTAAAACATTTTCAGGTCATCGGCCGTCGATCGGGTATTCAGGCTCAGATTAACCAGGTGACACAGAAAACACTAGAATTGCAGGCGGCCTCCATGAAGCAACACAAGGACTCTGCAATAAACATGCTGCTAGAAACTGTACTTTCAATTGAACCGCGCCTTCATATCAATTTCCGACCGGAACTTTCGGTTGTCAAGTAGTTTGCGGTTCGCTACTCCCTCTTTTCGTCCTCTTTTAACTCTGTTGTACCACTCTCGCAAACCTAACTCCTGGGATGCCTCAACTGATTTTTCTCTGACCACTACTTTAAAACTATCTGTGGATTATTCCCATCTGTGAAACTACAATCATCACACTTGTACGTCATTCTTCTATCCTCCCTAAATGGCGCATCTGAATATAAGTTGTATACCGTGCGTTGACAGAAGCAAACGAAATGGTGTGAGGGGGGAAACTGAGTGTTCTCTGAAATAGTCGGTACTACTGGGAACGATGCGATTTTCGTTCAGCTTTTGTTAATATCTATCAAAACTCAGACCACACCAGTTTTTGGGACTTGGCGCGGACGTAACATAGGTATTTTCTAGTGCTGAAGTGTTATACAGGGACAGTTATGTGTATTTGTGGGCTCGAGTTTTGTGCAACCGGTACTAGGGGCGTGTGCACACGACGGCTTAAAGACTATAAGGCCGTGAAAGGTTGTTTTGATGTCATTTGCCTATGGGCTGCTCAAAAGGCGCGTCTGGTTGACGTCGGTGACTGACGTCAACCATCCCCGGTAGAGTGCCATCTCTTCAATATAACTGGTGGTCGAATGCGGCAGACATCTGGGCCCAGCGCACTGCTCATGCTCCCCTCTAAGCCCTGGCATGTGCTAGGGTTCCTTTTTGGCGCGAACGCTGCAAACGAATTTCCAGAAAAGGAGGGATTAAAGAACTATTGCCAACAGTGGCAGGAGGGGCCGAGTTGACAATTTCTGGCTTTTGTTAGGTGACACTGACCTATGCTAATCGCAGACGAATGAATGGGTCCGTGGCTCTGTTTCTGGTTCAAGTCTGATGAAACCTGCCTGGAGTTGGGTATGGTCGCCTGACGATAGCAAATAAACCAGAAGTCATCAGCACTGCACTGGTGGAAAATATTTTCTGCCTCGGGCAGGAAGCAGTCAACGTGTTATTCCTGTCATTTGAAGTAAGACGGTCTATTTTTCTGTTCTTGTTTGTCAGGGTACGGCCTCTGAAGCGAAAAATTAGGGCTCGGTGCGTATGGCCAAGGTGCCTACTTCCGTTCTAGAGGCGTACATGAACCCATGCGCAGTCCTCCCGATGGCATTTATTACGACTGGTCCAATCCTATGAATTAATTGTCTTAAACTGTGAGCTATTGGCTACGGATGCCACCGACGATATCCACCAGGTACCTTACGGATTGGACGCAGTAACTGTACCTTGAATTAGTGAAGTGGGTTTTTGCAGCATCTGTCGTACTCCCTCACTCACCTGTCTCCGATGGAATGACGCCGGCAGACGGTTTTAAGGGCGTCGTCCGTCGTTTCTGACAGCGTCCATCGTGTGCGTCACAGCGGGGGGGGGCGCAGGGACGGTATTTTAGTTTAAATCCGTGTTAGACTTGCGTAGTATCTACCACAGTCTCTCCTCCTCTCCCACCTTGACCCAGTATCATGATCAAGTCATGAAAACCAGAGACAGATGGCGCAGTTGGGACCCGCACCTAGACGTCCATCCATGCCCCCACCCCAACCCACGTGTGCGGCATTTTATGGTCGTGCATGCCCATTAATGTCTCAAGGTGCCACGAATTAATTGCATTCCACTATGATCCGTCAGCCTCAAACTCCAGTGCAATGACGAACCAATTCGCACACCAACCCCGCAAACCCGGAATGCGCTCCAGCTTGGCCCCCGACATATCCATCAAAGCCCTCAGTTGACCACCTCGACACGGTCACTAGCCAGAAAGGATTTCAGGTGAAATAATATGCCAGCCGATTTCGTCTTCAGGTCACGCAGAGCACAGTCGGATCATCCCCTTCGACGAGTAGGAAGGCGGTTGATTGCTCAGAATTAGCTCTACATAATACAGATTCACTGGTAGTGCTCCAGCGATTTTTAGTTTCGTGGCAAAAGCGTGTACCGTAAATTATTTTGCCAGCGGTCACTTGCTGCCAGATTTGTTGGCATCTGCGTAACTTCATGTCCCCAAAACGGATTATACTATTTAACTAAAGAACTATCATTACTCATTCTCTGGTAATAGGCGATTGAAGCTTCGGCGTGGATGAAATGTGGACACCGTCTAAACATGCATGCGCAAGCGGACTATAGTGTTGCTTCAGTTTGGCCCCGCGGACTAAACGCTTCCATGTATACTATGTTCAAATGTTGTTTTAAAATGCAAAAGTAGGTACATTAACAGTACAGTAGTTTGCAGGTGTGTGATCTAGTCAAGCCGCGTTTTGGGTGACAAGTAGAATGAGGTCGACGCGAGTCAGTTGTTATGTTAATGAGGTGCAGGTGGACTTCCACGCTGCAGAGCCTTAATTGGTGGAGTTGAGAACAGAAAACGCCAGTTTATCGTCGGACCTTAGAGTTTATTTACCGGCGAAAGTATTTACCAGCTATGGTAAGTAGACGCTCACCGATCGGTTACGGGGCTCACTCGGTCCGTTGTGCCTGGGGCTCTCTTGTGCACCGCCAGCAGCCGCACAGCGGCTAATGATATAGGTAGAATAACATGACCGACAAAGACAAGGGAGACTGGAATGGCCATTTCTTGCTTATTAGCCGTCATCAGCGAGCCATACCCAACCCCAGGCGCTGCGGCGCCCGGGGCTTGAAATTGCGACCTGTTGGTTAGAATTCCAACGTTCTATCCACTGCGCCTCGAGAGTGAGCCCCAAGGCACAACGGCATGAGTGAATCCCGTACCCGATTGGTGATCGCCTACTTATCGTGGTTACTATTCCCTATCGAAACCGCCAAGATAAGGAGTTCATAGGGCAGTGAGTAGAGCGTTGGACTTCTAACCAACAGGTCGTGAGTTCGAGCCTCGGACGCCGCAACACCTGGGATTGAGTAGGACTGGCTGATGACGGCTAATGAGCCATAAAGGGCCATTCCAGTCTCCCTTATCTTTGTCGGTTATCTTAGTCTGCCTCTTAATTAGCACTGACCTAGTTGGCCTCGTGGTAGAGGCTCATGGCCGCATGAACAACCACCCGTTCGCTGGGAGCAGACTCTAGATGACACTTGAGCCACGCAGATCAAAGGCCGCTGGATCGGAGGTCAACTTTCGCAACAGGCCTTCAGTTAGTCACACCGACAACGTCAACAGCCAGAACGGGGTCAATCGAGACGCTGGGCGGCGCAGTACATGGCCAAACCATCTCGGTCGATGAGTTAGGATGGCCCGGTTCACCATTTGCGTTCCTGTCTGCTTGAGGTGCAGATAGTAGAACCCAAGTGCCGTTGATGATGATGATGATGATGATGATGACGATGACGACGATGATGATGATGATGATGATGATGATGATGATGATGATGATGATGATGATGATGATGATGATGATGATGATGATGATGATGATGATGATGATGATGATGATGATGATGATGATGATGATGATGATGATGATGATGATGATGATGATGATGATGATGATGATGATGATGATGATGATGATGATGATGATGATGATGATGATGATGATGATGATGATGATGATGAAGGTGTTGTGTATGTATTGGTGGAGGCATTGTGCGCTGATGTGGTTTAGCCAACGGTGGTTTACTGCAGGTCATCGTTGAGTCGCATGTAACCTTATAGGCCAATGTAGTGTGTAAATGCGTGAGGGCAGTGGATGCGGCAATCTCTGCTGTGAGTTGGTGCTCTGGACACTGGCTCACCAGCCTCTGTGCGATGGATTCGCTAGTGACCGACCAGGCCGGTGCATTAGCTGAAATGCGGTCGCAATGAGGACAGGTTAGGACCGAGTCTCCATCGCTGGCAGTGGTGTTGGTGGAGGTAACAGTTTATATGTTTTGGGATGTGGTCCCTACGAAGGAGGTAGAAGGGGAATTTGTGCCAGAGGTGACAGTCAGGGGGTCCTAAAGAGGGTTGTCAGAAGTTTAAGCTTTCGGATTGTTGGTGCATTGCGTCCGAAGGTGCCCGACCAAACCGATTCGCGCGTGGAAGTTGCATTGACAGCGCGGGCATGTAGGGAGGGCTTGGGCATTTGCGCTGTGGGTCTGGGGTGCTGGTGACATTCGTGCCGCCCTTTTGGCCTTGGCGGCGGCGATCCAGTTGGCTTCATAGATTGCTGACCCTGTCTTCACTGTCCTCCCGGAGGCCGGTCGGTTCCAGGCGAAGTCCCCCCAGTTTGCCGGGTTGATCTGCTGTTGCTTCAGAGAAGTCGTTAGAGTGTCCTAGTAGCGTCTTACTTGATTCCCTTGTCGACGAGAACCCATGGCGAAATCTCCATAGGAGAGTCATTCGGGCAGTCGCTCATCGTCCATCCCCACAAGGCGGCCGCTCCAGCGCAGTTGTTTCAGCTGGCCGTAGATTCTGAGGAAGCCTGTTCGTTCCAGCATTTATGTGTCCGGATCCTGTCTTGCTATCTGAGCTTTAGTATTCTGCGGATGCAGGTGAATTGGAAGTGGTTCAGTTTCCGCACCTGATTTTGGTAGACTGTTCAGGTCTCTGCCCCTTTCAGTAGCATCGAAAAGATGACAGTTTTGTATATCTTGAGTTTGGTGCTGATTTGGCGACCGTGTCGATTCCAGACGACGTTCTTCATGTGTCCGAAGGTTGAGCTAACTTTGGCGATCTGGTGAGTCGTCGTCGATTTTGGTGCTGCGGGAGAGTTTGCTGTCCCTTTAGGTGAAGGTATCCACTGATTTCAGTTGAGCGCCATTGAAATTGATGTGGGCAGCGTTTTACGTGGGATTGAGCGGCAGCTGGTGCATGATCGCCATTTTATATGTGTTGATGCGCAGTCCGAAATTGTCACAAGTGGCAGAGAACAGGTCCATGTTCCTTTGCATGTCCCCTTCTGTCGTTGCATTGAGTGAATAGTCGTCAGCGAAGAGAAGTTTGTGGATGGTGGCTGTGGATACACGTGAGTGGAAATGCATCCACCGTTGATTGGGGATTTGGCCATCCATCCGGTACACGATGTGGATCGTGGGGCGGTCGTCACGGTAGGCGACCATTCGCATGACAGAGAACATGAGACTGAAGAGAGTAGGTGCGAAGACTCAGCCCTGCTCCACTCCGTTGGTCACCGTGAAGGCCTCTGAGACGGCTCCGTTGTTTCGAGATGCCTCTGTGGTTATCTCAGAGTTGCCGGTTCCTCTTCCAATTGTAGAGATGGAAGATAGTCACGTCTTTGAAATCCTAAGGAATTTTTCCTTGGCGCCACATCTCCTGGAATATTGTAACGAGTTCCGCCATCAGCCGGGGCCCGCCGTGCTTGTAGGCTGCCGGTGGGATTGCGTCGGATCCTGGTGCTTTCTCATTGGAAATCTGTTGCACAGCCCGAATGGTTTCTGGTAGGGAAGGCGGGAGATCCAGGTCAGTGTTCTTGTCCATTTGAGGGAGCCGGACATTGGTGATGGCCGATGAGCAATTAAGGACATTTCTGAGGTGCTCAGCTCAGCGCTTCAGAAGTTGTCATTTCTCCGTCAGAGGGGTTGTGCCGTTAGAGCTGAGCAGCGATGCTGTTCCCTTGATACAAGGGCCGTAGATGGCCTTGATGGATTTGAAGAAGTTTTCATTTCGTTGCGGTCCGCATACCCCTGTATTTCCTCAGCCTTGCAGATCATCCAGGTGTCCTGTATCTCCAGCAGCCGTTGCTGTACAAGGCGGTGGCATCGGAAGAAGGCTGCCTTGGTGGCGTTAATCCAAAGGTTCAGGCAGGCTTTGTGTAGTCGTTTCTTCTCCATGAGTAGGTTGTTGACGTGGGCGTCCTGGTCATGAAAACAGTCCTGGTGTTGAAGGCGTGCGCGTCCGAGGACTTCGAGAGCGTTGGACTGGATGACGCTCCGCAGTTGACACCATCATGTCTCCATGGTGGAGTTATTATCTGGAGCATGCAGCTCCTACAGTTTCTGGGTTATTTGGTTGCTGAAATCAAAATGGTGAGCAAGCATATTTAACAAAGAGTATTTAACTTACCTTGGCGGTTACTTACCTTGGAAGATTCGGTGGGGTTGAAGTTGGAGCCTCATCTTGGAGAGGACGAGGCGGTGATCCGTCCAACCATCGGCATCGCGGATTGCCTTGGTAACCAGCACTTCCTGTAGATGTTACCTCCGGACGCGAATACAGTCCAGCAGCTGCCAGCGCCGCAATGGAGCGTGCATCCACGTGGCCTTCTCCCACGTCGGAAGGCGGAAGAAGGTGTTGCTCAGCAGGATACGGTGTTCCGCACACGTTTGCACCCCGGGTTTCACTCTTACAGGGTGGGCGGTTACGATCTTAAAAGGCACGTTCAGAAGGACTCATTACTACCTGATTCTCAGCCCACCAGTTGGCCATGCCACACAAACACACATGGTGAGGCGGGGGCGCGTTTTCCCGTTCAACTGATAGCGGTTCTGATATCGTGCGCATGGTGATTCAGGTAGCACAAACCCTCCTAAAAAAATGTTGCACTTCCTTTCTCACGGGCTCCGCCTTCTGCGGTCACGGCTGACCTCCGCCTGCTTCACAGTGGGCTGTGCACCTGACCTCAACCGAGGTTTCAGCCATTTCAGTGCCCGCCTCCGTCTGCACCCCAAATACACCTTAAGGACCACTTACTTAACGACACTCATACGCATCCCAGGGTACTTATGTGGCCCGCAAAAATTGTTAACCACATTTGACAACTATGCAGCCCCACTGGTAGGCAAACTTGCTCTGCTGAACCATGGCAAGGCACATGTATATTTCATCAGAAAGGAATGCTTTGACATACATTAAAGCCTCCTGAGACAAACCTTCCCCAGTGCATCCCTAGAGTTGACATTCATATTTGAAATGCATTTTTAAAGGAAAAAATAGCTTCTGACATTCTACGAATCACATGGTCATGCACATCTCCCCAAACCTGATTTATTTGGAGTGAAAACGCCAATTGCCTCTTTCATGTCTGCACCCAAAGTATAACTAGAGTACCGCTTGGAGACGTCCAGCTGCCACCGTGCACCTAACCCCTCGGGGAACCCAGTGTAAGCGTAAAAGCAGAATGCGTATCACAGAGAGGCCTTTAAAGTGTGCTACTCGTAGTTGGAAAATCTGTAGCTCCTCCGTAGACGAAATAGGCCTCTTATAGGAAAATCCTCGGTGAAGTACTCAAGTGCAGTGCCTATAGGCTTTCCAACTCTGGTACTAGAAATCCGTGCTGAAATCCTATGATCGGGGCTACCGGGTTGTCGGACAGTGCACAAATGCAGCCTCTTGGACAGCTAATCACAGAGGCCCAAACAGGCCCAATCACCTGACCAAACAGACGCTGACTGACTCTCACATTACGCCCACATGCCCACATCATTTTAACGGGCAGGCGGCGGGCTTACAGGCCCGAAGGCGACCGCGCACCAGAGCATCTGACAACCACCAGGCAACTCCTACTGCTGTCTTTTCCCGTCTCCTTTAAAACGGAACTGGGTTGTGACTATCGTCACGCTCTGAATACGCGCATTAGCCATCATTAGCCTGTCATACCCAACCCCAAGTGGTTCCCCACCCGAGACTCTAAACCTCGAACTCTTTCTTGCCAGGTTAAAACTGGAAGATTTACATTGGTTGATGGAGGCTTCAGCGATCGTTTACGGGACTCACTCGTTCCATTGTGCCTTCTGGCTCACTCTGAAGCCCCACCAGCAGCTACACAGCGTCCAACAGCGGCCCCACCAACGAGCCGCGGGGTCTCAATAGTGAGCCCCAAGGCAGAAGGGGGACATGTGATTCCGTTAGCGAGCAGTGAGCGTTCAGTTCAGTTCAGTTTTATTAAGGGAAATATAGGCGAAGCCTTTGAGCTCCCTATTGATGTCAGTGACACTGTAAATTAAAAAAGGCTGACATATACTGGACGTTGGACAAAGGGTTATCTCCCGGACACACTGCAGGGCATCGGACAAACAATTATAAAAATAATGTTACTCAAAAAAATAGGGAGTAGGATGTTATATGACGCGGAAATTGTGGATGGGAATATGTTTCAGGAAATGTGTTAGGTTCGGATGTCGTGGTGGTACTTATGGCTGTACTGGTCCAACTTCCGCTTAAAAGTGTCAACGGATGGGGACATGATTATGTCGGCCGGCAGAGCATTCCAGGCCTTAATCACTCTGTTGGAGAAGAAGAACCTTCTTGTGTCGAGTCTTGCACCTGTCACACGTAGTTTAATGGGATGTCCTCGCAAAGTAGTGGTAGTGGCCAGCTCAAAGAAGTCGCCAGATGCAAGGCAACAATCCTGAAGCCGCAGCATTCGAAAGGCTTGTATTAAGTCGCCGCGTAGCTGTCTATAGTCCAGAGGAAACAGATCAAGATTAGACAATCGTGTCTCATAAGGCAGGCAGCTTTGACCTTGAACAAGCTTGGTTGCACGTCTTTGGACCTTCTCAAGGGTGTTGTGGTCTTTGACAGACCACGGTCTCCAGGCTTGTATGGCAAATTCCAATTGTGGTCGCACGAACATCCCGAAGACCTTATTAAAACACTCTTTGTCGAACTTTGCAAACGCTCGCTTAATTAGATACAAGCTTGACATGGCAGATTTTGCTACTTTTGAGCAATGGAACGATGGCTTCAGTGTGGGCGTGATCCATACTCCTAGATCTTTCTGAGCCTCTACCTCTGGTATCGGTGGGCCTCGTGGAAATCGACGGTTGAACTGCCATAAGTAACTTTTTAAGAGGAAGCAAGGTGAGAAGACTATTCCGCGAGCGTTTATCCCACGGAACTGGAGTTTCCAGAAGCTCTTCTTCCATAGGTACAAGTCTGCCTGAACAACGCTGCCACACAGCTCCAATGCACGGTACAATCACTATTGTTTCAAACCATCTGAGAACCAGTCGAAAAGGTCTTTTTTTTGATGTGTTCATACAATATTCCATTGATAGAAATCGGATTCACGTTGAGTGAGGAATCAGGAAGCTTCATAGGACAGGGGCAGTGAAAAATGCCTGGTAATTCAGTGCTTACAAGCTCATTCCCAGCAGGTTGAGGTAGTTATCCTCTTGAAGAAGGAAGAAAGATTGAGGCCAATACTGTATAAGATACTCTATTTAACCTAATTCACGTGAAAGCCACACCGCTTTCCGAATGTATTTAAGTTTCTGGTGGTGTTTGACGGAAGAGTGGTGTAGTGCCAGGGTAACTGGCCTGGTCATTCTCCCCTCATATTGATACTCTTTTCACTAAAAATTCTTAAACGTCTTTATATCATTCTTCATCACATCCCAACTGCTAATCTGAATGTTTCGGGATACCTGAGTTCCCCCTCTTATTCTTTATTGTTCTGTAATTTTTCCCGCTTTGCTTAAAAACTATATGCTGATATTAAAACTTATCATCGGAAGGCTCTCTTCTACTGCCAGGGTTTCTTATATTGTGTTAATTGATGCATCGACACTTAACAACCGTCAAGACCTTCGCTGATCAAATTCGGGTTGAGATTTTCCATCCCCTGCGAAGTCTTCCCGTCCCAGTTGTCGAGACTTCGACATACATCGGCATACTAAAGTTGTGTATTGCCATTTCTTGCAAGCTAACTTTCAAACGCACGGAATCTGCGACTGGAACTGTCTCTTTAATACTTTTTATTTTTATGTAAACATTTCAATTCTTGCATAATTTTTTAATTTTTCCTCTTGTCACAGTGAATAGAACTGTTTTTGTTAATAATTTGGAATGTTAATTTCAAAATAAAGCGCATTCCTCTCTCTCTCTCTCATACGTATTCGCCCATGGAACTGTGTATCAATTGGATTAAAACTGGGGGCACGCAGAAGTAAAATTCTGTTTTTTTTTCTGCATACAGACCAGGTGAGTGAGCTATTGAATCTGATGAGGCATTGCTCAAATTACTTCGATCTAACAGGAAAGCCGGATGCCGATTGGGATTAGTAACGATGCTTTTAGGGATATTGCGTATCGTGACTGGTCTGCAAGTTACTAGCCTTGGGTTCCTCACACATCCCCAGAAAGATAAGTAAACAAAAGAAGTAGACTTTGGATAAGGTATGGGGCATCTGCAAAAACCCTGTACTTTTAAGAGCCCCGACGAAAGCGGAGCGAGTATTAGTTACAGATCATAAACTAACCCGAAAAAGGCCAGCACTGCGCTTCAACCACATTTGCTCGTGATTGAAAAGTACGACGACAGTCGCAGCTTGAAGAGGTTTCAACAATGAATGTACTACTGAAAATGACCATGGGGCTGAATGCCCCATTACCTTAGTTGCGTCTGTTTTGACCAGTGCAACAACCCTTAACCAGACCAACTTTCCTACTCCAAGTACTGACCAGTATTGAAGGCACAGATGTCACGGAATATACCGAGATGAATGAAATGCTTGCAACCAAAAGATTGAGGTCTTTGCAAGCAAACAAAATGTTAGAAAAAGTACTGAAAAAGCTTGCTTCCGAGCGTATCGGGTCGCTTTCGCTCATTTTTTAATCGCCCATTGATCGGGATATCCTCCCTCTAAGTAGCAAGAGAAGCAAATAAATAGCCTATTCACAAGGATGGATCCTTAAAAAGTAGAGCTAAATATAGGCTGATTATTCTTAAGAGTAATCGCTTGTTAAAGTTATGGAAAGGTTAACTAAAAATGCCATGCAATTTCTTGTGGAAAAAGATGTTGCTGCCAGTTTTCAACGTGGTTGTCGACGAGACCACTCCTGTCTAATCAAAGTACCCTATTGAACGATGCAGTCTTGCTTGCATCGGTAGGAGAGGCCTGGGGTGTGATGTTATTTACGTTAACTTTAGAGCGACCGTCAATGATGCCAAAAAGCGTCAGATGTACAAGGGACTCTATTGGTGTGAACAGAGGATCTCTTGTCAGGCCGATCGCAGCCGGTACGCATACTGTATGTAACCCAATTTATGAAACTTAATGACGAAAACTGAGATGAGTACTTTTAGGCACCGAAAGGCATTACTTATCGCTTAGCTCCTTTCTGAAAATATACTCTTTTCCGTGCCAAGTGCATGCCCAAGTAATTTAATCCGGTCATGTGGTTCGCACAATTGGAATTACAATTGTGGAAGTACAATTGTGGCAGTACAATTGGGTTCGCACAATTGGGCGAAAATCGATGTTACACCGGAGGCGGGAGGGTATTATGAGAGGAGAATAATTTAGCCTCGACGAGGTCAATTTTTTTATTCTTCTCCCGCTTTCTCCCCAGGCATGTCCTTCGAATAAGAACCCCGCCCTCGCAATATATGAAGCCCTGCGCGAAGTTCCTTGATGGGAAAATATTCCTGTATCCTAGCCTTTACATTAACCCGAACCGAAATCTTATCTTTAAACTCCAAAAGCAATCTAACCACTAATCCTAAGTTATTTGGAATTTTGGCGCAAAAACACCTGTACTGTAGGCGGATCCTGATCCCATGACCTGCCGGGAGCCATTTAATCAATCCCTACCCTCGCCCACTAAAAAGCTCCGGCTGTGTTAAAATAGTCTTAATCTTTGGTATGTAGGCGTCACTGATCGGTTACTGGACTGACTCGTCCTGCTCTGCCTTGGAGCTTACTCTCGCGGCCCGCCGGCAGCCATAGCGGCTAATAAACCAGAAATGGCCATTCCAGTCTCACTCCTTGTAGAAGGTCATGTTATTCAGTCTTCATCTTACTGGTGTCCGTTTTGGATACTGCATGTGGTTAGTTTTAAAGGTTTGTTCCTTCGAAATTCCCAGTTGGGCGATCTCTGTGATCTGATTGCTCTCACACAGGCGCGACAGTCGGCAAGCAGTTAGTTTCGTCAATTTTTGGAGGTGCAAACATCCACGCAGAGGCCGAGGCAGCGAACAAGAGAAAACTCTATCAGTCCAAGGCCGACAAGTTCAGCCTTTCGCTTTGACAATGGAGATCCAGCCAAGCTCTGCAAAAACGTCAGTGACACTACAAACCAGTTCCGGTGAGCACTTTAAGTTTATCTGACGTTCACTTTGTTTTTGACGTAAGGATATCAAGCAAGCAAATTTACCTAAACGAGCAAGATTCAATTTGAAAAATAAGACATTTCGCACGACATTCTATGACTTGTCCGAGGTCAAGAGTCACATATCTGCCGATACAAGCAAAAATTCTCATTCCAGGAAGTAGTTGAGAAGAAGTTCATTTCTACACACTGACAACTGTCATACCTACTGGAACTTTATTAAAGTATCTACATGTACATTTTAAGGTCAGAATTGACAAGCAAACGGGAAGTACACTTCCATGGAACGTAGGAAAAGTGCGAAGTTTTTTGTTCTGAATCAGCTTTTAAACCTTAACTTTGAAAGTATTCTGTCGTGAGAGTAGTAAAATGATACATCTCCAAAATTACTGACGTTGCATTACCGAATATCTGAATGACTCGGCGAAAAACGTGGGGCAAATGCCTTTGAAGCCGAAGTAAAATGCACTCACATCCCTCCCGGCACTGATTCATTACAACGCGACTTCTTGATCATACCCTAACGTACTTGGCTGGTGAGCCAGTCTAGTGCTGAGTTATTTAACGCTGCCCATCAGACAAGACAATCTAGGGCACTAAGCGGTGTATTCGTGGATCAGATGAAGCGCACGTCATAAAGATGACCAATCAAATCTTGCCATTTAATTTTAGGCAGTCGGGTTTCACCAGTGGTAGGATGGCTTCGTAGTTGGTCAATAGGCAAATGAGTGTACACAGTCGGCTTTGCTGTGTCGAGTGGCTGACCAGTGGACTGGAAGTCAGACGGCGATGGCTGCTCCATATCCCCTGAGTTAGTGAATCCTGGTGTGGGCGTTATTGGGGCCAGGTCGTGCTGTGGCGCGCGAAGACGGGTACGCCGATCCGTCAGCCAATGCACCCACTCCAACACCAGGCAACTGACTGGCTCGGACAGTGTCTGATGGTGGGGGTTGGGGAGAGAGTGAGGTCGACAGCTCAGCGCATGTTCCTTACTATAAACAATCTGACGCGCTTAAAACTCTCAAGGTGCGCTAAAAGCCGTGGCTTGGAAGGTTGCCAACTGACGGGATAACTTGGACCGCGTGGTCAGCCCAATGTGTGTTTTGTGTGGAGTGGCTGACTGGCGGACTGAGAGTCAGGCTGCAATGGCTCCTTCTAAATGTGGTCTTTATGGCACTCCCACTCTGTGGGATCCGAGCCAGGTGTGGTGGTACGCCCAGGGGTGGCTCCGGCCGCGCCAGCCACCTGCGACCTCTCTCATCTCCGGTCTTCTTGCCTGTGTCATGAGACCGGGCTCAGGTGGGGGAGGAGAAGAGTGTGCGGTAACGTTAACCACCGCGGTTGGAAGGTTGCCAAATGACAATTACACTCAGACCTCGCAGTTAGTCCAATGTGTGTTGTGTGGAGTGACTGACTGGTGGTCTGAGAGTTAGGCTGCGATGGCTCCTTAGCGTGACCTCTGGCTATCTCACACATGTGAGATGTAAGCCGTTCAACCTTCTGCTGTATGAAATCCTGGTGCTAGTGTTTTGGGGGCCAGGTCGTGTACGTAGAACACGTAGACGAGGTCACCAGCAGCTGCGCCCACTTCCGCATCAGACAACTGACCGGCTCGGACAGCGGTTTGACTATGGGGGTAGAGGAGACAGTGAGGTCGACAGCTCAGCGCATGTTCCTCACTATAAACAATCTGATGCGCTTGAAACTCTCACGGTGCGCTAAAAGCCGTGGCTTGGAAGGTTGCCAACTGACGGGATAACTCGGACCGCGTGGTCAGTCCAATGTGTGTTTTGTGTGGAGTGGCTGACTGGCGGACTGAGAGTCAGGCTGCAATGGCTCCTTCTTAATGTGGCCTTTATGGCACACCCACTCTGTGGGATCCGAGCCAGGTGTGGTGGCACGCCCAGGGGCGGCTCCGGCCGCGCCAGCCACCTGCATCCTCTCCCGCCTCCGGTCTTCTTGAACATGTCTTGACACCAGGCTCAGGTGGGGGGGGAGGAGAGAGTGCGGTAGCTGCAGCGCAAAACTAATTCACGCGCAATTCACCGTCCCTGCACCACCCTACCGTGGAGCATACGGTGGACATCGTCGAAATCGACGGTCGAACTGTCGTCGGCTTTGCCCAGGAAACAACCGGTTCACCGAATGCCGCCTCAAATGCGTCACATCTTTCCCCTCACACAAGACTGTAATCCGTGAACAAATACGGCTGTTCAAAGCCATCTTTTCAGTGTTCCCTCATGCTGTAAAATTCATTAAAATTAAAAGGGTGGAGACCTCAAACTTGCAGATTCCATTGTATCTCCTCTTGCAAGTGTGGTATCTTAGGATAAAGTAACCAGTACCAGTGCTAATTAAAATGATCAGACCGTAATTTGAAACCCTACAAGATGCACGTTTAGAGAAACCGTGTGGAGCATGGGACGGATGATATATTATCACCTCGTGTTATCAAAAACAGGAAAACAATGAAATACTTGTGCGTTTTAGATATATAATTAAACAACCTCCAGTTTTGCTTCTTCATTGATGATTTTTTTCATCAGTAGACCATTTACCTATTATGTAATTTCTACTAAACAAAGCAAAATACCTATTTCGTGCGTAGCCACATTTGGATTCGGAACATGGACGATAGAAATTTGCCATGTGGGTCTCATTGATACCGTTTTGTTTCCAAGTTTGCTGTTCATCAAGACATTGTAAACTGACTTCACCCGTTCCCTGCATAGAGCGATCCCTCAGCTATCTTAGCCGTTGAGAATTCCTAAAGTACGACCGGAAAGCCGAAGATATTCAAAATATTAATTACTAAGCTGATTGCGCTGTTCTTGCACCCAGAACATCCAGATAGGTGATGTCCTTGAAAAGACGTCAGGTGATTTACAAAAGATTTGGGCTAACACACCAGTCGGTAAGCGAAGCAAATATGCATCAAATGGTGAACGAAACTCAGTTAATAAAAAAAACTGGTACGCAACAATGGTTATTTTACTAATCAAAATAAATGCGATTAAGCAAAAGGCTGGATTCGATAATGGAGAAATAAACAGGCTCGTCTCTAAAGCCAATCTATCATGTTTCCTAATACTATGGGACGTATTATGTAGCATGACCTCGAAATTCCGACGGGAGTATTTTTTTTTCACGTAATCATGCAGTAACTCGGAAAAGGCAGGAAATATCTCCAGACGACTTAGTGGTATATTGTCAAGGAAGCAAAAGTTGGAAATGTTTGCAAACGATTCTGACTGATAATTCTATTAACAATTTGCCCAGATATTTATTTTTTTGTCGTGGAATGCTCCATCGCCTTCTATGCAATGAACGCAGTTTCGTGAGAGAATATTCCCCCTGAGATTTGCAGGACACCATTACTATGTGAGAGCTGAAAGCATAGCCGAACGGGACAAATGGAGGAAATTTATAAGTTGGTAAAGCCCCACCAGAAATAGCTCTGCGTGACATTACTGACGAATACAAGGGAGAATGGAATGACCATTTATGGCTCATTAGCCATCATCAGCCAGCCAAACCCAACCCCAGGGGTTGTGGCACTGTAAGCCTGAACTCGTGACCTGTTGGTTAGAAGTTCAACGCTCTAACCCACTGCGCGACGAGCTCGTCATCGATCGGGAATATTAACAATGGTATAGGGCCACTCACCGATCTGTTATGCCGGTTATGTCCTTCTGCATATATCACCGGCCGCTGTGCGGCTGCTGACGGGCTCTAGAGTGAGCCCCAAGGCACAAAGGGATGAGGGAATCTCGTTACTTATCGGTGAGGGCCGATCTACCACAACTCAGCGTATTTGAGGTCACTGGGCAATGCGGACAACATGGCTGATGCATATATCAGTGAAAATTAACAAGCTACTTAGGCAAATTTAGTAGGATCCTTAGGGCAAGCAAATTTATTGAGTGGAAACTGGTACCGATTAATTGTTTTTAATGATTTTTGACGCCCTTGTAAATCAAAGCTTGTTTTTTTTCATAAAGCATACTTTGTTCGTAGAGAATTTGAGCTTTTTTCAGTTTTACCGTTTTTAAAATAGTTTTTGATCCCAAAATAATTTTGAACCTGATCTGACCGTTCCAAACTAAAAGTCCTGCATTTTCTAACCAGAAAAATCCTACAATTCTCCGCACTTAAGGGTTGCCAACATTTCGCAATTGATATGGGCCACGTTGTACATCTAAAACACAGCATTACTAAATGGACTGGTATATTTAAATAGACATTTGAAGGTTTTAAATAAGCTCAGCCTTGCGAACATTAGGTAAATCGACAACTACGCTTCCCTCGTGTAAAAATTGACGCAGACGTTACTTACCACAAATTGCGTACATAAAGTTATATATTTGGACATATTTTAAATAAAATATGCTTGGATATATAAATATCAACGCGATTTGCGCAGACAGTTTAAAATATACGCATTAAAAAGCCAGCATCCAGATGTAATCGAAATATCTTGGGATAAGGGTCTATGATAATGCATCTTACCACACCCACCCCAAAGTAAGTCTCTCTAACCGAGGTCATAATTTAAATGTCAGTCAATCTTTCATGACTTATGCCACCTACTGAAAAAGCGTCTAGTTCAGGGTTAAAAATATACACCCATGTTAGCTAAGCCTAAAGGTTTGGCACTTTACAAACAGATGCGCATCCAGTTCACGGTTAAATGTTTTTTGTTGCGGACGTCAGATTTACTTTTTCGGAAAGTCCAATCCAGGCACAGAAAATGCGTCTTGACTATCTATGCACATAGAGATGTGCTAGGTTTCTTGACGTTTAAGAGAATTCCCAATCAAGGCATTTCTTTCGAACAATACGAAGTAGGCATCGAACTGCAGTGCACACTTCCGATTCCTCAAAATCCGGAAGGAAGTCTCTTGGGGTCTGCCAATATTCTAGGGTAAATCGTTAATTGTAGCTTCTCGGTTTTCATATGATTATAATTGATTTGTCACTCTTTGGTTGTTTTCCAAATCTTAATGTCGCCTCCTGTTCAATCCAGTGCTGGTATGCAGTCACTGCGAGAGACTAAAAGAAGAAAGGACCTAAGCCCCAGGCTCCAGGAAAATTGGCCAAAAACCGACACTGAACTGGGTTTTGCATTGCATAAACACCTAGTCTTACCTAATTTACGCGAAAGGACGACACACTATTTGAGGGAAACAATTTTATTTGGTAAAACTCTCGAGGCTAAATTATTCTCCTCTCATAGAACCCTCCCGCCTCCGGTGTAACATTGATTTTCGCCCAATTGTGCTAACACATGACCGGATTAAATTACTTGGGCATGCACTTGGCACGAAAAAGAGTATATTTACAGAAAGGAGCTAAGCGATAAGTAATGCTTTCGGTGCCTAAAAGTACTCATCTCAGTTTTCGTCATTAAGTTTCATAAATTGGCTTATATACAGTATGCGTACCGGCTGCGATCGGCCTGACAAGAGATCCTTTGTTAACACCAATAGAGTCCCTTGTACAACTGACGCTTTTTGGCATCATTGACGGTCGCTTTAAAGTTAACTTAAATACCATCACACCCCAGGCCTCTCCTACCAATGCAAGCAAGTCTGCATCGTTCAATAGGGTACTTTGATTAGACAGGAGTGGTCTCGTCGACAACCACGTTGAAAACTGGCAGCAACATCTTTTTCCACAAGAAATTGCATGGCATTTTTAGTTAACCTTTCCATAACTTTAACAAGCGATTACTCTTAAGAATAATCAGCCTATATTTAGCTCTACTTTTTAAGGATCCATCCTTGTGAATAGGCTATTTATTTGCTTCTCTTGCTACTTAGAGGGAAGGATATCCCGATCAATGAGCGATTTAAAAATGAGCGAAAGCGACCCGATACGCTCGGAAGCAAGCTTTTTCAGTACTTTTTTTAACATTTGGTTTGCTTGCAAAGACCTCAATCCGTTGGTTGCAAGCATTTCATTCCTCTCGGTATATTCTGTGACATCTGTGCCTTCAATACTGGTCAATACTTGGAGTAGGAAAGTTGGTCTGGTTAAGGGTTGTTGCACTGGTCAAAACAGACGCAACTAAGGTAATGGGGCATTCAGCCCCATGGTCATTTTCAGTAGTACATTCATTGTTGAAACCTCTTCAAGCTGCGACTGTCATCGTACTTTTCAATCACGAGCAAATGTGGTTGAAGCGCAGTGCTGGCATTTTTTGGGTAAGTTTATGATCTATGACTAATACTCGCTCCGCTTTCGTCGGGGCTCTTAAAAGTACAGGGTTTTTGCAGATGCCCCATACCTTATCCAAAGTCTACTTCTTTTGTTTACTTATCTTTCTGGGGATGTGTGAGTAA
Source organism: Schistocephalus solidus (assembly GCA_017591395.1). Taxonomy (NCBI): domain Eukaryota; kingdom Metazoa; phylum Platyhelminthes; class Cestoda; order Diphyllobothriidea; family Diphyllobothriidae; genus Schistocephalus; species Schistocephalus solidus. Next base: position 49,598 of record WEDG01006298.1, on the reverse strand, counting down.
CCCAAGGCTAGTAACTTGCAGACCAGTCACGATACGCAATATCCCTAAAGCATCGTTACTAATCCCAATCGACATCCGGCTTTCCATTTAGATCGAAGTAATTTGAGCAATGCCTCATCAGATTCAATAGCTCACTCACCTGGTCTGTATGCAGAAAAAAAAAAAACAGAATTTTACTTCTGCGTGCCCCCAGTTTTAATCCAATTGATACACAGTTCCATGGGCGAATACGTATGAGAGAGAGAGAGAGGAATGCGCTTTATTTTGAAATTAACATTCCAAATTATTAACAAAAACAGTTCTATTCACTGTGACAAGAGGAAAAATTAAAAAATTACGCAAGAATTGAAATGTTTACATAAAAATAAAAAGTATTAAAGAGACAGTTCCAGTCGCAGATTCCGTGTCTTTGAAAGGTAGCTTGCAAGAAATAGCAATACACAACTTTAGTATGCTGATGTATGTCGAAGTCTCGACAACTGGGTCGGGAAGACTTCGCAGGGGATGGAAAATCTCAACCAGAATTTGATCCGCTAAGATCTTGACGGTTGTTAAGTGTTGATGAATCAATTAACACAATATAAGAAACCCTGGCAGCAGAAGAGAGCCTTCCGATGATAAGTTTTAATATCAGCATATAGTTTTTAAGCAAAGCGGGAAAAATTACACAACAATAAAGAATAAGAGGGAGAACTCAGGTATCCCGAAACATTCAGATTAGCAGTTGGGATGTGACGAAGAATGATATAAAGACGTTTAAGAATTTTTAGTGAATAGAGTATCAATATGAGGGGAGAATGAAATATTGGGTGTCAGAGTAACGCCAAGTTACCGGAAAGAAGATACCTCATTAGGAAGAACGTCCAAGGCTTCAGGACTGGAAGAGCGTCGCAGTCAGAAAACACCCCGGTCAGATTTCTGATTGCTCAGTAGAAGACCATTTGCTAAGGACCATGCTGAGACGTGATCTAGGCCATTCTTCAGAGACTGGCGATGTGTCTGATTTTTTAGAGGATGGCCAACAAACATATAGTCGGCCTATTTTATGTACAGACAGCCATTATTTGATCTCAATACGTCAGTGTGGAGGAAGTAGAGGTGAGGAGATGGGGTGACACCTTGAAGAACTCTACAGTTGTTGGGGAGGACTGTAAATGTCCGCCTGCCAGACTGTACGAATTGATTGCGGGAGGTAAAATAGTCTTAGAGCCAAGAGACAGCCCAGTCGGGAGAGCCACGTGCGGATGTTTTGTGAAGGAGGAGAGTAAGTCGAAGGAGTGGTCAGGAAATGCGCATGCGTACGCACGACCTGCCTTCTGTAAAGCTCTTACAACAGAATGGATCACAAGAACAACAGTATCTAGGTTACCACGTCTCGCCTTAGAGGCTTATTGTAAGCGATCAAAGAATCGGAGGAGAATGGCATAATTATATCTAAAGTCACTCGTTCGGCAAGTTTCAAGCGTGTGGAAGAGCATAGACAAAAAGATTTCGAACCAAAATTGGTGGATTTTTTAGGGATAGGAGTGATTCTTACTGTACGCCAAACGTCAGTAATCTTAGACTCCATGATGGACATGTTGATAAGGTGTGTCAAAACAGGGGCTGTCTGAGAGCAGCAAGATTTTGGAATAAATTGTAAGGCACCATCCGATCCAGAGGCTGTTGAACCACCCGACATTTTTCACGTGTTCCTCTACTGACACAGGAGAAGAGACAACTGGTGGTAGCGAAAGGTTGTTTGAGGGGGATTGGAGTCAGTGGAAGTACGGATAAAATGTTCATTTACAGAGTTAAAATCAGCATAAACATGCGTCAGTTTGCAGCATTGGCGATTGAGACGCTTAAGATTCCCCCAGAGTTCCGCAGAGGAAAGAGGAAAAGAAGGTGTGGACGAAGTGGCAAAAATCGGACTAATAAGCGAATCATTTGGTCTGGAAATTTCTATTTTTGTTAGGATCTTCACATCCTTTAGATTGCCACGTAGGTCTAGTTGGTAGATAAGTTATTTTTTGTCTTAAAAATTTTAGATAGATAGAAGAAATTTTTTAAGTCTGACCATAACGGTATCAAGAGGACAGCATGATTCGACATTGGATTGTCTGAGGAAAGTTGGGAGATCGTACTATACACAAGTCTGGAAAAGGCAATTTTTTGTGGGGACGTATTGCAAACCTAAATTTTCCTTTCGGGTTTGAGTAGACGAGCACGCGTAGAATAAATTTTCGGATGGCCTAATAGCACCGAATGATTGGATTTTGAAAATTTAGCTCTGTTTTTCACAAGGTTTGTCGAACCGTGATTAAGAGGTGCATCAGCGTGGGTATTGAAGGAAACAAGGCCATTAAAGCGGACGTAGCTTCACACGATTAAAGTCACCACATAAGAAAATAACATGCTCACAAGAAAATAAAGCAAGCTTTTGTGAAAGGAAGTCAAAAAATCGGGTTAAGACACCTACACAGGTAGAGTGGGGAACATAAATACTAACAAATATAATGCTTTTAAAAGTATTTAACAATCTGGCCTTATATATGACAGTAATAACGTCTACAAAATCATCAGAATATGTAGAGAAGGACTCATAGTTAATACACCAGTTCTGATTGACCCACCACCTCGGCTGGAGGATGAAGCTTTTCTACCAGTTCGAAAGCAGCAGAAAGACGGGGAGCTAATGAGTTGTGCGTTAATGTCATCATTTAACCATGTCTCTTGAAGACATGTCGCGAGTTTTGTTGAATATCGAACGACAATTTGTGGACAGGAAGCCTGGAATTGATAGTTTGTTTTTGGTTGACGCTTCAAGGTGATTTGCCATTGCAGCGGTGTTTTTTTCCACTGCGAAGGTCTTTGTTGAAGTGAGCACGGGAGGATCACAAATCCGACATTTTGGCCGAAAAGTGGAACAGCTAGCATCAGGGAAATTGTTCAGCCACATCAACGCTTGCTACCTCCATTAACATACACACATCACCTTCATCATCCCCATCGCATAAGCCCTCAGTGCAAGCTGATGAATTTTATTAAAAACCGTGGCTTGGAAGGCTGCCAACTGATACTGTATATCAGACCACGCCGTCATTCCAGTCTGTGTTATGCGTTGAGTGACTTACCCTTGACTGGGGGTCAGCTAGCGATGGCTCCTACTTATCCCGAGTTTGGTAATCGTGATGTGAGTGTTAAGGCGGTCAGGTCGTGCTGTGGCGCGCGCAGACGGGTTCACTAGCCCTGTCAGTCACTGCGTCCACTCTGGCATCGGAAAACTTACTGGCTCAGACGGTGGCATGATGCTGGGGGTGGGGGAGAGTGTGAAGCCGACGGTCTCGGCGCATAGTCGGCATTGTAAACAAGTTACCGCGCTTGAATTAATCCTGGTGCGCTAAAAGCAGTGACTTAGAAGGCTGCCAGCTGACGGGATACCTCGGTCTTCCGTACTAGGTGTCAGACTGTAATGGTTCCTTTATAATGTAGCCTTTATGGCTCTCCCAATCAAGTGGGATCCAAGCCACCTCTCTCTTCTGTTTTGCTGTTCTTGTTTTAGTGTACCCCTAAATGGGTCACGTGGTAGATGCGTTGGACCAACACGGGGGCCACATTAGGGCACGGCAGGCGTTATTCGGGTTGCGCTCCCATAACAAATGCCGAACATGGAGGTGTGGTGGCACGCCTAGGGGTGGCTAGGACTTAGGGGACCCAGCCGCGCCAGCCACCTGCGTCCTCTCCCACCTCCGGTCTTCTTGACTCTGTCATGACACCGGGTTCAGGTGGGGGAGGAGGAGAGAGTGCGGTAGCTGCAGCGCAAGGCTACTATCACTTAAAACTAATTCACGCGCAAGTCACCGTCCCTGCTTCACTTTCCCATGGAGCATACGGTGGACATCGTCGGACTACGACGGTCGAACTGTCGTGTCGCGCGTGGGTATGCACCCGGGGTGTAGGGTATTAGTTAGGTGTAGCACCACACAGATAGCGTTTGGTCGCTCCATTTGTCTCGTACAGGTGGTGAACGCTCCTGTGGCCGCCTCTAACTGGTACCCAACTCTCACCTGTGGCTCCTCGAAGTTGAGTTCTTCCCAGCGGCCACACCCTGGGCAACCGTCACGACCGGCGGGCTAAACCAGTTGAGGGTCTCCGGTGTTGTGTGTGCCTCCACACCCGGTATATCTGACTCCCGAACTTCCCACCTCCCCCCACTCAAAATGTCCTACGGTGGGGGTGACAGCAACCCCGTAGGCGGCCCAGGATAACTTAGGTCGTTCTTCCACTAAAACAAAACCGTGACCCATAGGGGAGTTTGGCAGCCGTCTGGGATGTCCGAGCAGCCCTATTTAGGGACAGCACTGCTTGCCTCCTCGCGGAGGAAATGGCTAGAAAAGGTGCCTTAAAAAATTGCTGGTTATCACGTCTTCTGCAGCCGGCCGCGGCTCGCGAAATACGCGGTCGTAAAACTCAAACAAACAACAATACCCCCCGTCCAAACCCCCCTCGCCATACCCTCCAGGCTGCTCGGGTGAGTCCACTCAAACTAGCAGCCTGGAATGTTCGTTCCCTTTTAGACAATCCTAGAAGCAACCGGCCGGAGCGGAGGACAGCGCTTGTCGCTCGGGAACTGGCGCGCTACAAGGTGGACATTGCTGCTCTCAGCGAGACCAGATTCTCACCTATACACTACCTTCGTGGATCTAACGAAAGCCTTTGACACGGTGAATCGTGACGGACTGTGGAAATTCATGCAGAAATTCGGTTGTCCTGAGCGGTTCACGCACATGGTGCGTCAGCTTCATGACGGGATGAGGGCGCGCGTCACTGACAACGGGACGGTATCCGAAGCATTCGCAGTGACCAACGGAGTGAAGCAGGGCTGCGTACTGGCCCCCACCCTCTTCAGTCTCATGTTCACGGCTATGCTGATATGCCTACTGTGATGAGCAGCCTGGTATCCGCATCGCCTACAGAACTGACGGGCACCTTCTCAACAGTCGGCGTATGCAGGCTCCAACGCGCGTGTCTACGACTAGTTCATGACTTGCTCTTCGCGGACGACTGCGCCCTTAACAACGTGACGGAGGAGGACATGCAAAGGAGCATGGACCTCTTCGCCGAAGGCTGCGCCGATTTCGGATTAATAATCAGTACAGTCAAAACGGTTGTCATGCACCAGCCGCAACCCATCGCGGAATGCAATGCTCCTCGAATCAATGTCAACGGTGCTCAACTCAAAAACGTGGAAACCTTCGCTTATCTGGGAAGCACGCTGTTGCGCAACACGAGAATCGATGACGAGGTTGCCCAACGGATCTCCAAAGCTAGTCAGGCCTTCGGCCGGCTGCAGGCCTCCGTGTGGAATCGCCATGGTATTAACCTGAACACCAAACTGAAGATGTACAAGGCCGTCGTCTTGACGACACTCCTTTACGGAGCGGAGACATGGACCGTCTACTCAAACCAAGTCAGGAAGCTGAATCACTTTCATCTCAGCTGCCTCCGCCGAATTCTAAAGCTGAGATGGCAAGACAGGATCCCGGACACGGAAGTCCTGGAGCGAACCGGAATCCTCAGCATCCACGCCATGCTGAGGCAAGTGCAACTGCGATGGGGCGGCCACCTGGTAAGAATGGACGACGAGCAACTACGCAAACGACTTTTCTACGGAGATGTCGCTACGGGTTTTCGCCGGCATGGAGGTCAAAAACGATGCAACAAGGACACTGAAGAAATCGCTGAAGCAACTGCAAATCAACTCGGCGACCTGGGAGGACCTCGTCCAGGATAGACCGGTATGGAGAAGATCAGTGAAGACTTGTTCAGCAATCTATGAGGCAAACCGGATCGCCGCCGCCAAGGCCAAAAGAGTGGCACGAAAGTCACCAGCACCCCGACCAACACCACCAATGCCCAGGCCCTGCCAACATGCCCGCGCTGTCAACGCATCTTCCGAGCGCGAATCGGCCTGGTTGGAAATCTTCGGAAGCAATGCACCAACAATCCGACAATTCCAATTTCTACGTCAACTTCTGCCAACCCTCCTTCTGACTCCCCCACCCTCACTCCTGGCATCAATTCCATTACTCCCACCATCATAGAGACCACATCCATCTACTCATCGCCTGTTTCCCACACCACCGCAACCACCACCGCCTTCGCCTTCATTACCACCACCACCATCAGCGATGGGGAATCTCTCCTAAGGTGTACTCAATGCGACCGCACATTCACCTCACGCATTGGCCTGGTCGGTCACTTGTGAATACATCGTACAGAGACCGGTGAGCCATTGCCTGGAGCACCAGCACACAGCAGATATCGTCGTCTCCACTGCCCTCACTGTCATCGCGCATTCACTCATCGCATGGGCCTATTCGGGCACATGCGCATCCATGACAGCAGAATTCACCACAATGCCGACAACACCGATACACCATGCACACCCTCCGCTCCTGCCATTCCTAGCGCCCCTGCCACCCCCACTTCCATGAATGACATCCCCCAGCCTCTATCGATTTTTCCTGCCCACACTGCGCCCGCAACTTCAACTCACGCATTGGCCTGGTCGGTCACCTGCGAATTCATTGCACGGAGGCTGGTGAACCAGTGCCTGGGGCTCCGACATACAGTCGACGCGCCCGCTTTCACTGCCCTCACTGCTCCCGCACATTTACACACCGCATGGGCCTATTAGGACACATGCACCTCCAAGATAACCTCCGGTAAACCACCGGAGGCTAAGCTACATCAGCGCAAACTTCCTACACCAATACATCGACAACACCCTTACAATCATCATAATGACCTGATGAAATCACGGTTTCCTAGAAACCGTGGCTGGGAAGTCTGCCAATCTGACGCTTACACCAGACCACGCCGTCGGCTCAGTGTATGTGCTTTGTGTGTCGAGTGGCTGACCAGTGGACTGGAAGTCAGATGGCGATGGCTGCTCCATATCCCATCTCCGGCCTTCTTGATTCTGTCGTTACGTGGGCCCAGGTGGAGCAAGTGGAAAAGAGAGTGAGGTAGTGGCAGCGAAAGTCTGTCATCACTATGATCCAGCGCAAATCACCATCCCTGCAACACCATACTGTAGATAAAACAGCGAACATCCTCCAAAGTGACGCTCGAACTTGGAAGAAGGGGTCATTGCAGTCGGAATCTCAGTCAGGGGACCGAGTTATCTCCTGAATTATCAGAACACACAGGGGGAATGCTGGGCGACCCACTCCTGACCCTGGCCCTCTGCATTTGCGTCATGCAGCGACACAAGCTCAGCGTAATACGCATATCTACGCTTTTACCTAGTACCCGTGCTGTCCATAAGTTAAATTATTTAGTTTGGCTTTCGCCATGCTCCTTAACGAATTATAACAAGTGAAAATATGCTTTGTTACGTGGTTTTTTATCCTGGTTTACTGCTGATAGTACATCCTTCAGTTGAACTTATCATAATTTTAAAAAGGCTAGAAAACGCTTTCGGTTGGACACGTGTAAAACGGGCGGACTTGCGATTATTTCCAGGGTTTACCTATTGCCGTGGCCTAATCCCTTGGATTTTAGAGTAAGGCCACAGAAAAAGAGGGCACCTACTTTTCAGAAAACCAAAATGGGGAAGCTGACATGGACAAGTGGTACTGGGATGGCCCTTTCTGGATTATTAACTCTTCTTAGCCAGCCACAGCCCACCTCAGGTTTCCAGGATTCAAAACCGGATGTTTTGGCCACCGAGCATTATTCAGTCCATCGCTTGAAAAATTTGTCTTGGGTACGTTGTTCTGTTGGTTGCGTTCGAAACTTTTACCTATGTTGGAAGGTGCCTTCACTTTTCAGGTTACAGTACCTTGATGAACCGTTGCGTAGGTAGTCGCATAGCGCCAAGTAAGTTTACAGAATGCTGAGTACTGACAGACACAATGGAGGCTGTGATTACCATTTCTGGTTTATTGGCTGATCACTCTAGTTTGAACCTCAAGGTGAAAGGCTGGAAGCATGGTCCGTAGGCTGATCGATGAACACACCTGTCGCCATAGATTGCATTTCTTTGGCCAGGGAAATATGAAACTGGTGAATTCAGAAGGCTTTACTTGCAATAGGACCAAACCGATAGCTCAAGAATGCATTTCAGGTGTTTTGCTGACCGCAGTAAAATGTGTAAATAATCCTAGAACAGTGCAGAATGTATCTAAGGTTTGAAGCCTCATTTGATCAAACCATCTACCATCGTTTTACCTGGCGGTAGAGAATAATTAAAAAATACAGCGTAATTTGTTTCCAAAAAAACAATCGAAACACATAGCGCGTTTGGGCTTGAAGTATACCGAGCCACAACGGTGAGACGTCACACAGACATCTCAGACACTGCAATGGGCAGCGTAAGTCCTAATAAATAGGACTACCGCTGGCAAAGTTAACGGAAAAACTTAAGTGCATACATCGTTAGCCACCGCGTGGTTGCCGGCGAGGGTCAAGAGCAGGATTTATTTAAATTTAAAAAATTTAAAATTTAAATTTAAATTTAAAATTTAAAATTAAAATTAAAATTAAAATTTAATTTAAAATTTAAAACAGGCCTATACAGCAGGATTTATTGGTTCCAACAAATTTCGTGACGGCTTATCAACTGCAACCTGTCTTTGCAACACACAGATAACGAATGAAAGTGGACAGCAGTTTGAATTTACAGAAAATCAATACTTACCAGCAAGGGTCAGAGGACAACGTAAAGAAAAATCAGGTCAACACGTTATCTGAAAACTTCACAGAGGGAAGATAATGTAGGGGAGGAGTTGACACAACTCACAGTCATGAGACATCTAGATGTGAAAATTACCAGGGCAGTTTTAGATTAATAACGTGGTCTAGTTGCTTGCAGATGTCGGGTTTCTCCCTACGTATATACGCCGCTTACCATAAACAAAGCGCAGTTACATAAACTTATCAGGAAAAGCTACTGGTTGGTTGGGGAAATCTCACTGATCGGATGCATGACTCACCCATTCTCGTAGTGCCTTGAGGCTCACTCTCAAGCCCCACCACCAGCCGCAAAGTGGCAGATGAACATCGCTGACAAAGACAAGGGAGAATGGAATGGTTATTCCTGACTTATTAGCCGTCATCAGCCAGGCATACCCAACCCCATGTTTTGCTGCACCCGAGGCTCGAACCAGCGACCTGTTGATCAGTAGTTTAACGTTGATCATAAAGCCCTACACTGACTCCAATCAATGAAAGATCCGGAACGACAATAAGCCAGATGGCAACAATTCCCATAACAATATGATTTTACGTACCAATATCGGTCAGGAGCGAAATAGACCAATGCAGCATCCAAATTGATATGCCGGTTTATGCATGCCTCATCTGAGTGCATTGCTTCCAGGAATTCATGGCCTTTGATGGTCGGGCAGGTGCCAACAATCCCTGTTTTCTCCCATGCAAATTTATGCCGTTTCCAGTGTATGCATAACCACTTGGGATAAATGGTCTCGTCTTCTTACCGGCAAAGTTGTTGAAGGAGTTGGCCGTAGAGTTGGCAGAACCCTTGTGCCTACTCTTCCAAGCCTCCCTCACTGCAGGCAAATTGCCACCCGATTAGAAGACCGCGTGGATTTCCCCAATACATAAAAGTGGCAGCCGGGCTTCCGCTGCCCTGGAACTCAAACTAGAGTAATCACAGACAGTCGCATAGCGACGTGTAGCATATGTTGATAATGTGGAACCGACAAAGACAAGGAGACTGGAATGGCCATTTCTGGCTTATTAGCCATCATCAGCCAGTCATACCCAATCCCAAGTGTGGAACACCTGCGATTCGAACCCATGACCTTCGAATTCCAGGTGTTTAAATGAACATTTAGGTTGAAGACAATCAACCACTGTGGAATAACCACGTAATGCCCATTCTACAAACAAGTAGTACTACAAGTACAGTATTATTAATTCAACGATACCTGGAATAACCTTTACACTCGAAAAAGAAATTGACAACCAACTACTTTTTCTTGACGTCCTCGTATAGCGAAAGACTGATGGAACCTTTCAAACATCAGTTTACCGCAAAGAAGCTCATGCGGATGTTATCCTACATTATGAGAGCAACCACCCTGTAGCCCACATACAAAACACTGTCAACACACTCATCAATCGAGCAAAAACCCACTGTTCTTCCAACGAACTTTGCCAAATTGAACTAACTTATATATTCAAACTGTTTTCCAGCAACGGTTACCCTTGAGATTTTCTACATAGATGCATGAGACATCAGGAATTAAAAGAAAAGGATAAGGAACTAGATTGTTCCGATCAAGTGCCCACATTAAAAAACTGGCGAACAATTCAATTAATTAAGAACGTGTCTGAACTCGTTGAAGGACACCTGCGGAAGCACCAAATTTACGTGTCGCACAAACCAACAACTACACTTCGAAACCAGCTTGAACACCCTAAGGATAGGGTTGGCTATTTAGATAAAAAAAGTGGTTTACAAGATCCCGTGTAACAGTTACAATACGGTGTATTGTGGCCAAACAGGAAAATCGGTCTCCACACGCCTACACGAACATCAGTTGGCTGTAAATAGATAGACGAGACCACCTGCCTCAAGTTGCCATGCATACACTAGAAACTGTGCACAAATTTGCACGGGACAAACGCGCATTGTAGGCTTCTGCCCATTGAAGAGAGGCCGGGAATTCGTAGAGGCCATTCATTCTGATGACTCGTGCATTAATCGGCACATCGAATTGAATGCCGTATACAACAATCTCAAGGAAAAGTGGAAAAAGCGGTAGCCAATCCGAACGAGATGTCCACCTGCAATTACAGCTAGTGGCAGGTCCCCACAACATCTTTTCTCAGATCTTATTTTTTGTAAATGGCCAGGTAATGGAAGACATGGTGGCCAGCTACAAGCGCGTGCAGATATCCACGCTAAAGCCTCGAAGGTAAGATTCAGAGGCCCCATCGATCGTCACAATCATAAACTAGAGATAGTGTCAGTCATTCAGCCTAAACTCACGGTTTCATCGGAGAAGGGCACTCACGGCTAAGTGCTTGCATCACAAAACAGCACTAACATCTAGTTTTACCAAATAGACTTGTAATTTTGCATGCTTGTGTTAGGATCATGTTTAGGTGAATTGCAACCGTTTGATCTTTACTGGGTGGTATGTGCGCGTGCGTAGTGTATACGTGCATGCATGTTTTCGTGCGTGAAAGCGTGCGTGCGTGCGAGTCGCCTTAATGGCTCAGTTTTGCCAACCAGGCTGCGCGCATTGGCCTATCACTCCACAGGCCATCTTGGACTCGGTTTGACGAGTGACACTGCGCTCAATTATTTTGTCAGATCTATAGAAGTCAACCTGATCCAAAGAAGCCTTATCGGCTCCAGCAGTGGTTTTCGTGTGCGAAGTTGTTTTGCATGTCATCGACCTCAGAAGATTCATTGTCATGCAAACGTCAAATCTCCACCTGTATCTGTAGCCTACTTTGCGTTCATAACTGGTTTCACCGCTAGTGGTTGACGGGGACTATACCCAGAGCCAAAGTGGGAACGCTGGGGGATCCATTGTGCTGAGGTGTGGTGTCAAACTGATCAAAGATGTGTCGCGCGGCAGCAGAAAATTCATGGAACTATCGAAGGGCGATGGGTTGATCGCCGGATTCATTTCTTCATTTATTTGAGCATTCGAACTCCTACAAGCATCCAGCCTCTGAGATACACGTGGCAGCAAAACAAGCAACAGTTAGAGTGGGCAGGATCTGATCAAACTTCAGTGACGCCATTCCGGAGGTATATGCGCAGGGCTCTGTACACCGGCGCCAGATCGATATATCTACTGGCTGAGTTGTCATCAAAGGTCAAAGCTTCACTGAAATCACAACTTGACTTGCTTCGGGCGTAAGTTTTCGAAAGCTCAGGGGCATAAAGAAATGATTCCGGTTCCCGAACAGCCTTCTTCCTTCACTGTCACGATGCTGGCAAGCTGAGAGCTGAGCATACGCGTCGCAAGCAGTTAACTGAGGAGGAGGAGGAGGAGGAGGAGGAGGAAGAGGAGGTTCAGTTTCTGTCATCACGCTGAATAAACCACCAAGAACGCTTGTCCATACTTCTGTATTTGACACTGGTTTTGGAAGCATCATGAAGCCATTTTTAGACTTCACCTTTAGTAGCCAGAAAGAGTAGCGACATCTAATATGTTGGAAGCATGTCAAACGATCAGGTTACGGGATAGCTTCATGCCAGTGCGTTTTGAGTTTCAATCTAAAACCATAGCGATCAGTAGTATATGCCGGAGTACCGACAAAGACGAGTTTGACTGCGATGGCGATTTGTGGCCCTGTCTCTGATGAACCAACAACTCTCCAGATATTATCTGCTAAGGAGGCGATTCGTTAAATTTAATTTTGTTAAAGTAGTATCAACTACTATCTATTCCCATAATGTATCTCTAAATAGTTTAGGGGGCTCAAAAGGTAGATTGCAGTCCTCTACACAATTACTTGAAACGGAGAAGAATGCTAGATAAGGTTGAGGAGGAGTTAATACAAATCATAGGTGTGAGAGAACCTAGGCGTGAAGACTACCAGGGAAACTGGAGATTTACCCCGTTGTCCAGCCGCTTGCATAGATCGGGTTTCTCCCGCCATATATAGGCTGCTTCCAAGAAGGGCAAGGTCCGAGTACTTGTTCGTTCCCGAACAAGTACTCGGAAACCTGTTTTGATCTCAACAGAGTGACGGCTGTCCAACAGGTATTTCGTAATGGAAGACCGTGGTACTTTATTTTCTTGTCTGAAAAGCCAGTTAGGTAAATGCTCAGATGCCCTGTCTGCCAATTGCCTTTGCGTTCGCCCAATGTATTTGCATGTGTAGGTGCACGTGAATTCATACACACAATTCGGGGTGACGTGCAACGACAAAGCATCCATTGTCCGGTTGAGTAGAAGGCCTTTAGTATGAGTGATGAAGACGAGTTCAGTTGCATTGTACGTTCTTTCTAAGGCGCAGCGCAACCATCCCTTCGATAGTGTTTGAAATGGTTTCATCATTAAAGAGCGAGGATAACACAACGGGCTTTTTCGGAACTGAATGTTCCATCAATTTAAGCCATAAACGGTTGCTGTAGTTTTGAAGGAAACGTGCAGGATAGACATCATTAAGTAAGGTTGCATTCATGCGGGCAAATTCTGTATCTAGGGTTTCACTACAGCAAATATTCCTCGCCCTTTGAAAGAAATTATGCACCAGATTTCCTTTCCATTGTACTGGCAAAAAGCTTTTAAAAGGTAAGTATTGCCCTTTCCGGGTATTTATGTGGAAAACAGAGCGTCTTATTGAGCAATGATCTTCTCTAATCATGAGGACGTCTATGAAGGGTAGTTTGTTGCACTGCTCCACTTCCATTGTGAATTTAATTTTCCGATGCAATTAATTACTAACATTAATAAGGTCTTCAGAATTTTTCTTGTTATCAACATTCGTGAATATATCATCCACACATCTTCTATATGAGGCTGTCATGTTCAAGTTTTATGCCACTTGTTCTTCTATGTGACCCATAAAAACGTCGGCAAAGGTTGAAACAAGTGGATTCCATCAATGTGTCTGTGAACATTTTTGGTGCAAAGTATCAAAAATTCACGTATCCAGGCCTTACAAAGTGCCCCACCAAAAGCAGTAGAATTAAGGACATTTTTATTGGTACAACCACCAGCAAACCGAACTCAAGGCAGACACCTATAAAGCAAACTGAGTTATAACTTGAAGATGTACATGGACCCCTACCATAACATGCAGGAAATTTGGCTATTTTTTTCATTTGTTGTTAACTAACTAGACCAGGGATATAAAGCAAGAGGTGATTAAACCTTATTAACGGCAGTAGTAATGTATTCTGAAATGGTCAGGGCGCATGAATCATCACTTCTATCCTCAAAATGCAGGTTAACTTGGCATTAAATAGTTAGAAGCAACTGCTAACTACACCAAAACTCGATGAAGTCAGAAAATATAATTTCAACACACTAGTGATTATTTAAGCTTGCATGTTAAACCTTGTAGAAAATATCAGATCTACAGGGGTTAGGGGATTAAACAACCATCAATATTACCGAACAGAAAACGGACGAAATGGTAATGTTAAGTTTCTAAATTTCCTTTGAAGTTTATGAGTGAACATGGAGTAAATTTATTCGTACTAACCTCCTCCGGTTCAGTTCAAAATTTTGTTCATGAAAAATTTGTGAAATCCAGTAAACGAATAACTGCGAAATATTCAAATTCTAATCATAAACAGTCAAGGGTGCATAAATACTAAATTATTTACTGTGCTCGAAACATGAGTACCAACTAAATATCCAAAAATGACACAATTGTGAGAGGTTCTGTTCATTTTTGTGTCCCCCAGCATTCCACAGTGCATTTTTGACATTTATTAATCGATTACGCTACAGTTATGCTGCGCTCACACCCACTTACTTTTATAATTAAAGATAACTCCCTGTACATTTCTGCAGACAAAATAACTGCGGAGGAAAGACGTACTTCACTTTTCACGAAATCTCAAGAAAGTCTTTTCCTCGAAAATTGTTGCACGTTCTAAAAGATACAGCGTATCATGCGCAGTTCAAGGTGCAAATGGAAAAAAATTGGTTTCTCAGAAGTCAAGAAGGATGCCTGCCGTCTTGCCGAGCTGCTATCAGTGCAACCATTCATAAGCCAGGAGGAGAGTAGCGAGCACGCCAGAGAATGAAAGGTAGACAATTTAAGAACAGTGCTCAGCCTTGAGATATTGAGGTGGTAAGGAAGGTCGAGTTTGAAGTTCGATACAGGACCAGTCACATCACCACCCACCCACCCACTAATGGAGCCGAGTCCATGCTCCGGCAGCAACAGTCTCCATTGGTGAGAGGCTGGCGCATCTAGGCAACTTCTTGAGACTTTGTGGGCATGAAATGGACTCAGTGAAAAACTATCTCTGTCGTGGCAACGAAAAAAAGCACGCAGATCGGAGGGCGCGGTATTATTATATAAGAAGGACCTTCGAAGCCAGATATCAAAAAGCAGGGACGTTAACGTTGCCTACCAACCCATACCCATCGCCAGGTGACAGCGTTCTCGCGCATACAAAGGAACTCGGGGAGACAGAAATTTTCAGGAATCATTTAGGTTGGTTGATTATAGGTTGGTCATAGACATCGATATCTCAGAAATCCGCCCAGTGTTCGTAAACAGACTGTCAGCCGATGGCTGCTTTTATTTCTGTTATTTACGAACCCCGCTGAAGGCAACCATGGCAACGACTGGGATGCCGCTAGAATTACTGGCACGGAACTCATCAAACCCATATAGCCTTTCTGAGCCCTGTCATCGGTTGGAATAATATAGCCTGTCCTATCCACCTCACTCTACATAATGAGAACCTAACAGCAGATATTGTCGATCAACCGTCCCCCTTAACAAACTAGTGACCGCTGAGGAGATCACGCCAATTCTTCGTGCTACGGATCCACTGTCCACAATTCCACCCAGAGCATACACAACCAACCCCTATAGTGCATTCAAAACGCAGATTGCCATACGTAGTCAGCTAAAAACTTCGCCTTCCATTGCTAGAACCAACATCCTCACGGCCATTTTGTAGTGCGCTGACAAATCGCCATTGACAGTTTTAAAATACATATCGTATTTATTTTCGTTTAGTCGCCAATTGACAGACATCGTCAAGGATGCATGGCCGAGACAAGCACGAGCAATTTGCCCCGTTTCAGAAACTTCAATCTCTTCTCTAAGTCAAAGTTCCCCAAAAAGACAATGCACGCACGTATATTATGGATATGCAGCAAAATAGAAAATAGCCAATACAGAGTCTGAAACATGGGACCTATGTTTAAATTGAGTTAGAGCAGAACAGTTTTTTTAAAATAAGCGCTCTATTGTTAGCTACAGCAGACTTGGATTAAAGAGTATTTTTATACTTCAGCTGTCAAAGCAACCGGTCACTTATTAGGGTCAGAATGCTAAATGAATTATTGCAATACGTTGCGAGTCATCTTGTAGGATACTGAAGATTTGGGCAATATCACTTCCTCCAAAATGGCATAACCGACAAAGACAAAAGGGGCTGGAATTGCCATTTTTGGTTTGTTAGCCGTCATCAGCCAGCTATAAGCAACCCTGGGTTTGGTACCACCCTGAGTTCGAACCCTCGACCTGTTGGTCAGAAATCCTGGCTATACCACTATCCACTGCGTGACTGCTGGCGGGGCTCGAGCGGAGCCCCAAGCACAACGGGGCAAACAATTCCAATAACCGATCGATGAGCGCTCATCAACTTTTATAACTTCCTCCAAACGTCTTTCTGGACATTCGTCTCATGCACGTTTTGGTAGCTTTGTCTCCCCAGCCTGATGTCGAACATTTAATCCTGTGTAAGGACACAACATAATATCTTGACTTAACCTATAGTTTATCTAAATTTCCTTCTTACTGTGGCAGCAGCTGGGCTTCATTGCTGCTGCGGCTCACCACACGCGAATATCCCCAGGGTAGCCACTGGAGGACCGTATCGCAAGTGAGTAGGAACTACTCTGTCCGCTCCGACCTTAAAGCCTGGTTCTTCGTGAGAAGGGAAGAAGTAGGACGCCAGCTGGGAGGACAGTGTACAGAACTATTGAAGAAGGGGGAAGAAGTTGGCCGCCGGACAGGGACACGTCCAGGACGCGAGGGCGGCGTACCCAAGTGTGAGACCGTACGGAGTCGTCGTCTGCGAGTCAGCCTTGACCAGATTGGACAACCGGGATTGGCGAGGACGAGACAGCTGACGACAGTTCGACCCTCCTACGAGGAGGGAGAAGAGAGTGCGTCAGATGCGGCGCAAGTCTACTATCCACCACCAACGCTGAGGGCCACTAAGTGGACATTGTTGGAATCGACGGTTAAACAGCCAGAGAGTAGTATATTTTAATCGTTTTTTTAAAAAAATAAATTTAAACTGAGAATCGAGTGGCTAGTTTTCTGGGCAGTCTATATCTGATGTGCAGATAAAGCGAGCCTATAGCATACGAAATCTAAGGCCCTTCAGCATATTCCAAAAAGGTACTACTTCATAACAACATCAGCCTTCGTTGTCATGTTGGTGTATCTCAAAGCAGTACAGAGGTGCCTAGGTCAAGCTGTTTCAATCACCTTTCTAGCAGCTGATGCCCATGTACTGTTCTCAACTGCTCCCATCCTATACGGAGGGGGTAAGGAAAAACTGCCAGCCAAGACCACCTGTACGTGCATCTATTCCTTGACCTGCTCCTGTGGAGCAGAATATATTGGTCACATTGACCGGCGATTGTCCAAAAGAGTACCAGAACACCTTCCAGCATGGTTAGGAAAGAGGCAGATAAAGAACACAAACAGCTCTATCCTCGCGCATGTGGTAGACAAAGACCATAGTGTAAATGCCAAAGAGGCCTTCCGGGTAATTTACAAGGTCCCCTCAACTTATTCAATATTCCTTGGACAGCGTCTGTTAGCTACGGCAGAAGCGGCTGCAATCAGGCTACGCAAACTGGTTCTGTGCCCTCAAAAGAACTTTATACAGGCGCCTCAATTATCGTGGCCGAAAGCCACCGATTCAACAGCCCGCACCTAGTCAGGGTCCCAGTTCAAGGTGACGCAGCAATTGAACTCTTAAGAAGGTGCTTACGTCAAGCTGTGTCAAGCAGCTGATGCCCATGTACTCTTCTCGACTACTCACATCCTATACGGAGGGGGCAAGGACAAAATGCCAGCCCAGACTACCTGTATGTGCATCTATTCCTTGACCTGCTCCTGTGGGGCAGCATATATTGGTCGCACGGACAGGCGTTTGTCTAAAAGCTTAACATAACACCTTCCAGCATGATTAGTAAAGGGCCAAATAAAGACAATAAACGGCTTCATTCTCGTGCATATGTGCAGACACGGATTCTCGCGTAAATGCAAAGGAAGTCTTCCGGGTGATTTACAGATCCCCTCAAGCTATTCAAAATGCCTGGAGCAGTGTCTGCTGGTTACGACAGAAGCGGCGGAATCTAGGTTACGCAAGCCGGTCCCGCACGCTCAAAAGAACACACAGGCGTCGCAAATACCATGGCCGAAAGTCAACAATTCAGCCGCCCTCAGTTAATTACTTGTCCTGCCGGCCACTATCCTCTCCCCACTCCGAAAATCGCACAATTTTGGTTTCTAATTACCCGCATATTTGACTGAGTTACACAGCCATATACATGTAAAGGACTAAGGAGAATTTATCGAAAGCAGACGTATGCTCGCTAAATTGTCCTTTGCATTTTTCAATGGGAATTTTCGCAAGTCTTGTGCAGAAACACCTTAATAAAATCCGTGGTTCAACAGACACTGGGTCGGATGGTGTCTCACCGTTTATTCCAAAATCTTGCTGCTCTCAGAAACACCCGTTTTGACACACCTTATCAATATGTCCCTCATAAAGTCTAAGATTCCTGACGTTGCGCGTACAGTAAATCCTATCATTAAAAATCCAATAACTGTGATCCTAAATCTTTTCCTCCGATCGCTTGTCCTTCCGCTTTACTGAAGCTTGCTGAAAGAGTCACCTTTCATATAAACATGCCATTCTCCTCCAATTTCTTCGACCCCTAAAATTAGCATCTAAGTCCAGGTGTAGTAGCCTAGATGCTGTTGGTCAATTCTGCTCTTAAAGATGTAGGTAAGGGCTTCCTTGCGTACGCATGTGCATTTCTTGACTACTTCTCTGTCTTCAATACCATTCCGCGCCCTCTCCTCCTTAACAAATCATCCACGTGTGGCCCTCCTGGCTAAGTTGTCTTTTGGCTCGAAGACTATTTTACTTCCCGCATTCAATTCGTACAATCCGGCAAGCGAGAATCTGCGGTCCTTCCTAATAACTGTGCATTTATTCAAGGTGCCATATTATCCCCTCACCTCTTCTCCCTCCACAATAATGATTTGAGGTCGCCACACGATTGTCTGTAGGCTAAATATGCCAACGATGTGGTTGTTGGTCATCCGCTCAAAAATCAAATATATGTTGAGTTTCTGAAGGGCACTCTGGACCACATATCAGCATGGTCATTGGAAAATGGTCTTTTACTGAGTAATTGGAAATCAGTCCAGTGTGTGTTTCGACTGCGACCCTCTCCCAGTCTTGAATCATTGGACATTCTTGTCGATGAGGTATCCTATTTCGGGAACGTGGCACTCTGCTGACATCGAATCGTTCATTCTCCCCTCATATTGATATACTTTTCACTAAAATTCTTAAACTTCTTTATTATATTCGTTGTTTACGTTCTACTCACACCCAAATCTCTTATCTGGCTTTTTATACATACTTGTATTATTCGCTCATTCTCTATGGTTCTTCCGTTTTTTTCCCAGCTTTGCTTAAAAATAATAAGCTGATTTTAAAACGCTCATCCAAATGGTCTCTTTTGCTGCTGATGGTGTTTATCATATAATTTAGTAGAGGATTTTGGCCGAGTTGAGTAATTCGTTTGACGCACTTGTGAAAAACGCAGTATCCTCGGTGGGATTCGAGCCCACGCCCGCAATGGGAAGGCTTTAATACAGCCAACGCTCTAGCTAACTGACTTTCGAGGTCCCAACGGGAGCCGTGAGTTTAATCAACCTTGAGTCGAACTACCTGCCCAGCCTACTACAACCTATGGAATCCATCAATTCTGATACAGTAAGCTGACTGTCCAAGCAGGATCTCGTAAGTAATCAATCTAGAATCCACCAGATGACTATCAGACACAATTAATTAGTAAAGGATTTTGGCAGATTTGAATAATTCATTTAGCCCACTTGTGAGCGATGGCTGTATTAAAACCTTTCCCTTACTGGGGGGGTTTCAAATACCACCGAGGCCATCGAGTTTTTCATGAGTGGGTCAACCTAGTTATATCATTTAGTTGATAGGATAATATATCGTCACTTCACAAGCGATTCGTTGTTCGAATTCTCAATTATGTTGTCCATCCCCTCCACCCTGACCACGAAGTCTTCCAGTTCGGTGCGCCGAGGCTTCCGGCATATCGTTTGCCGTACATCGGCATATCGGCGTTCTGTGTTACCATTAATAGCATGGTATCTTAAGGTTACGAGAGACAGAAATACAGAAACTGAGAATGGAAATGTCTACCAAATGTATGTCAATTTTAACCTTTTGGGGTTCTTGCGTAATCTGTTAATCTGTCCTATGATCTCTGTGAATAGAACCATTTTGCGGTAAAATTTCAATGACAATTTCCAAATCAAGCGTATTCCCCTCTCTTAACAAGCCTGGTTTATGGAGATTTTTCAATAAGGCTCGCAAACCCGGTCGTAGACTTGCATAATTATAATGTCCAGAGAAAACCGTATAAGCAAGAAACTGCTGTCTATGGGAGCCACTGCAGCACTTACTGGTCCCAGTGTCATAAGGTTGCAAGACAACGCTGAGAAGGTAGCCTGATTTTTAGATAAAGCAACCTTATGCTTTCTGGTAGTCTGCCACCCGCCTGGCAACGCCCAGGCCAGCACGACGTCGTTGGTGGTAATGAAACTTCATCCGATCGGAGAGCTGGTAGGTGTATATTGTAGGGCGGCGAACGACCGAGGCAGTGGGTATTTTTACAAGCCTTGATGTTTGTCGCCCAAAAACTCCTCAATTGATTCCCCAAAGGAGGACTCAACAGCAAGGACAGAAGAATAAGAGTGTATTACCGTATGCTAACAGCGCATCTTTTAGATAAACAAATAACGTACGAACATGGTCAAGGTCGGACTGCGATCGGACCAATCAGATAGTGGTCTTCAGAGGGTAGCATCTCGATTGGTCCTCTGATTCATCCCGGCGACAGCTGCAGCCTACACGCGAGTTGGTTAGGACAGCTCCTAACAGGCAAGCCGGTTCGGAACAAGATCAGCAGCGTTGCCCTTTATCAATGAGCTAGAATTCGGTGTTTGGCCAAAACGAGCCTCAATCGATATGATCGTATATTCGTGTTACACGCTCCCATACAACCAAAATGCCAGAGGACTTGCAAAAAACTGGAGAACTTACCTAGCGGAACTACACTAAGAAGCGACAGCCCATCACTAGTCCTTGGCAATTGGGGTGGAAGGCCTCAGCGATTATTGCAATACCTGGAGATGGGTATGGCTGGCTGACGACGGCTAATAAGCCAAAGATGGTCATTCCAGTCTCGCTTGTCTTTGTCGGAAATGTCAGTCTATATTTCTAGTCCCTGAGAGGCTGCTACCGGAGCTCGAGAATTAGCTTGAAGGCACAACGAGATGAGCGTATCTCGCAACGCGATCAGTGAGCACTCCCTACTTTTGGCCATGGCTAGTCTGCAAGCCAATGTGCGTCACGTCAGCAAGATCAACTCTAGTACGAATGACCACTGCTGGAATCAACCTAGAGGTTATGGAGGCCCTCCATTGCACGAAGTCTGCGTGTGGTCCAGCATAAGGACTGGACCATCTGGAAGAAATCAACAAATAGGTTCCGCTGTTCCGAGACCAAGTTTGTGCGATAGAAGTGCTGCTCGATTTCTTTACCGGTTCGTAACCCAAAGGGAAGAGTGAGCCTGTACGACAGGCCACACTACTTCATGTTGCCGGTCGTCTACCGCCACAACGCTGGAACCTCGAGCAGGTGCGGCGGAGGTTTAGACGGAAACTCCACCTTGGAAACTAAAAGGCACCAAGCTATCCCTCCATTTGGTCCTTCCATGCCACCAGCTACGGCCCGGTCGGTTCTTGAAGGACTGCAGACGTATGGTTTGCAAAGAGGGACAATTTCTTGCTGGACAACTAGCCTGATACTGGCTTCGAGTGTATAGGTCTCTGAGGTGACTGCACAGGCTGCTGGTCATAATTTTACCTGCAAACAAACGTCGGCGGCAGTAAAGAGGGTGTATATTTATATATGTGCACATATAGGTCAAGTGAGCTAGCACAAAAACGTGCGAGGATTTGCAGAGCAAAAAAAAGACACGCAGAGAAGACGATCAGTGGATAAAATCAAAGTAGCAAAGTGCATCTGAAGAGACACCAACAGAGAGGCGAAAGTCACTGAGAAGGAAAGAGAAGCGTAGCAAAATAAGTGCCCAGTTTCAAGCACACGGGCGCGCGATCACACGGCGACACTGGCGCATTCGGCTGGTGTAGCCCCACCCCAAATCGGGAGGAGGTTGCAGGAAAGAAAGAGGAAAGAGCAGGAACTATCATTATCATAACTTTTGGATGGCTGGAGGCGAGGGAAGCTCCATTAGTCGCCATGTAGAAGGAAATTTGAGTGACGGAGTGAAAAAAAGTAACAGGGAGATGTGCAAAGGAGATAGGAGCATATCAATGCCCCCATCCCCTCCCTTCCAGCACACATGGAGGAATTTAGTTAGGTTTGACAAGGACGCTGGGGCCGCGGGCAGACCTGCACAGCAACAGGCACCAGTCATTCCAGGGAAGAGGACAGTGAGAAAGAAAAATGTACACTGGAACGTCATGAAGAAGCCGGTGAGAGGAGGGCAGGAGACAGCGGTCTGTGCGGGTCTGAGGGGGTTAGCATCCACAGCCTGCCGACCTCGGGACCTGCGGTTCGGTTTGCCCTTCGCCACCGAGGCGAACAGCGGGTTGTGCGGTCGCTTTGCTCAGAACGCCGCCCTCGGCACTATTCAGATTGACGCTATAAAAAAAATAGGATCAAGGAAATTCAATCGGACTACTATGCTCATCTGCAGAAGAGGAGGATTAATGCAAGAAGGAATCAGGCAATGATAGGTGCTTCATGACAGTTCGACCGTCGGCTTCGAGGTCCACAGCATGGCGGGCGCAGGAAAGGTGCCTGAGGTGTGGATTTATTTATACTGACAGTAGACTTGCACTGCATCTGCAGCACTCTCCTTCTCTCCCACCTGGGCCCGGTGCCATGATAGAGTCAAGAAGACCGGGTGCGGAAGAGGGCACAGGCGGCTGGCGCGATCGGAGCCACCCCTAGGCATGCCATCACAACTCGCTCGGATCCCACGGAGTGACAGCACCCTAAAAGGCCATATTAAGGAGCCATTGCAGCCCGACTCTCAGTCCGCCAGTCAGCCACTCCACACAAACACACAAGGCCGACTTCACAGTCCGAGTTATCCCGTCTGTTGAAAACCTTCGAAGCCACGGCGCTTAGCGTAGCCTCAGGCTACGATCACACATGCAGCAGATGAGTCACATTTAGAAGGAGCCGAGGAAGGTACTTCGTAGTGGTCTCCACTCATCAGTAGGGTTTGTTTTGCTGTCCCGACCGTCTGTCCCTCAACCGAGGTCCAGGACGCCTCGGCTAGCGCACAATGGAGGCGACCTCAACGCTGGTGACTCTGATTCTGACTGTTAAGCGAACGAGACCCAGCAGTCGCAGAAAGTGAATAAGCAGTAATGAAGACACATCCCTTAAGGATTGTCTAGCTATGCATGAAGCGCAACGAGAATCGCTCAAGGCGTGAGAAAATCGGTCTGCCCAGGCAAACACGTGGACGCAAAAGCCACGTCGGCATCGGCATAAAACGTTTCAGTGTAATTTCTCGTAGTACTTGCAGCAAAACAGCCAACGGGGTCCGTCACACTGAAGCCACGGTAGACATGCTCAAGCTCACGTTCATTTGGTGAAAGAAAGGGTCTCAAAAAATCTCCTTAACGTTGAAATCTTAGCATGTACGCGAGACTGGGTCCTGATGGAGGAGTAGCCCTCAGAACCAAAAAGTTCAGACCCAAAAGGATGTGTGTATTCCTTGAAACTAGGTCAAATTCAGACCTTGCATACATCATGTCAGCCAACTGTTCTCGATGATCATGCCGGAGATTCACTGGGCTACTGCATTGACAATCACTACCACCGATTGTCCTCCCCAAGGCGCTATAGTATCAAGAGCTTTACGATAGTCCTGAAGCCTGAAAAACGCGGTTATCAAATGGAGTTTGGCCTAACAGATCAGCAGTCTACCGGGTTTATTTATTTTCCATTGCTATTGGTCAAATTCCGCAAGTATTCAACGATATTATTTCGGTTAATCAAGAATAGTACTCAAATACCAAGGCCAAAAAACGGTACATAAGATTTTCTATTTAACAAAATCTTAACCGAAATTCAGAAATTCGATATTAATTATCGTACGGCATAATCTCCACATAATTCAGTCACGTGGGAATGCTGGTCTTTGAACAAGCTTTTTTCCCACTGCTGTCAAAAACTACATTCGTTAAAAACGACTACCTAAGTAGTATGCATTTCTCAATTGATTGCAAATATCCTTAGAAATTCAAATATGTTTCATAGAAAACATACACAAAAATATCCTATGTTGTACTTATTTTGCAGCAAATTACGCCTTCTTCCCATTTTATACATGAGCAAACGGTATCTTTCCGTTTTAGAAACTTTTTTTTCATTCCTGAATAATTTTGAAACGAACCTAGCATTCTGGGTCTCCAAACTACATGCTGCATATTAACCGTATAAAGAAAATCTTACATTTATATTAGGAAGATGTCATATAGGGCGCATAAAATCGTTTAGTGGATGATGATTACACGCTTCATTTGACAGATAATAATAATAAATAGAAAGATATTATGCTCTATGAATAGACATTTCACGCTTTAAATTGCTCATAATTATAAACTTTTTTAAGACTGAAAGATAAAATGTGAAGACGTTATTCGCTACGAAATAAGTACAAAGAATATCATTACGTTATTCGATCAAATATATCGGAATTTATAAAAGCATTGAAAATAAATGAGAAAAACGCATACTTTCAGCAGACTACCTAAGTAGACTTTTTCTCATTGAAAACACACTTCCCAATTCTGGTTAAACTTTCATGGGATAGCACCCATACTGTATATCTGTGTAAAGTAGCAGAAGAGTTCTATGGCGGCGCTGAAAAAATCCAGCTGAGTGGAAGGCCCGTGATGGATTTGTTCGCGATGTCGATGCGAGGATTTAAAGCAACCGTACACTGTTAAGGACCAACTAGATAAACCATTTCGCCTAAGAAGTCCTTTTAATCTTTCACCAGTCTAATGGGGGACCACACGACCTTCCTCGAGGAAAGCAAACACCAACAATGTGCTCTAAAAGAACGCCATCTCGGCAGCGGTCAACAAGTCCTGTATGGAAGTTGGGCGAACTGGATCCACAGGGCGAGTGACCAAGAACGTCGCTTCCGAAGACTTGGGCTTGCGAAAATGAAGGGCAATGGATCACAATATGCGACACAACTCAGGGCGCAAAGGATACGTCAGAGTGTAATATACGACCACATTAAATGCAGAGCTAACCCTTGTTCTATTCATTGTGCTCGTTAGGGTTGGCATTCATTGCCGAGTTAGACACTACATATTTCGTTGGCCGAAAGGGGATCGATTTATTGGGTGTCAAGTGGCAACTTTCCAGGTATCGACTATTAGGATGTAACATTAGTTTCAATACATATCAGTTTTACCGCGGTACTGAAAGATCGCGCAGAGTCGGCCTCAGTCTTGCTCCCGTCCGTAAAAAATTGGATCAGGTTAGCTAGGAATGACATCGCGCATATCGGTCGGCGTGAGGTAAAGCAACGGCATCTGGCAATCCGCACACTTGCGGGGCAATAAACTATTGTGCGAACCTAATAATCCGACAAAAAATGCTAACCCTAACGAGCACAGTGGATAGGGCTAGGATTAGGTTGACGCTCTCACCCATAAAACTCCTAATACCGCTGACGTATCCTTTGTTCCCCGAGTTGGGTCACATAAAGCGATCTTTTCTAATGGATATAAGACGAAATGCCAAAAAAACCGGCGTGATATAGAGCACACAGGCTGTCATGAGGTTTGAAGGACTGGCTGATACACATAGGAGACCCAATCCAGCCGAGTTCAGAGTTGCAAGTATACATAATGATCGAATATTTGTACCCCGACGCAGTCAAATCCCACCAGAGGTAGGTCCATTTCCTTACGGACTTCGACGGCACCTATGACAGCGCTTGAGGCGGAGACGGTGTGTGCGTAGAAATTATCGCCACCTCTAAGTGTTTTGTCAGACGATCGACGTTAATGCACCGCTTTTGATAAATTCCCTCGAACTGCGTCAGCGAAAGGATTTTCGAAATAGTTTCTGGAGGCTGACTGACCGAGCCCGATTACTCCAACAATATCGCTCGCTAGCGCCAAGAATGTAATCACTTGGATGGGTGAGTTCCTTAAATCAGTCGGTTCGTCTGTGGACGTTGAAGAAGGCAAAGAAATAAAGTAGTATTTATGATTATGGGAAGATGATTGCAAGATCAACAAGGAAAACGAGACGAATTCAAGTATTTCACGACCACACACCCCTGCCAGACGGACAGAGTAAAGAAGCCATCGCTCCAAAATCCAAGCTTTTCGCGGAGTTTTCACGAACCTACAAAAGTGTTCGAGGGCATTCTGCGAGGTCTCAGTCCACAAAATCAGCAATATAACGGAGAAAAGGGCTGACGCACATTCCTTGTCATTCGCCTTCTGCAGTAACCGCTAAAGGGGTCAACTGAAAGCCCGACTGGGAACAGCGAGGTAAGAGTTTGAGGTGCAACAAACCCGGTCCGTGTCGCCAGATTACTCCGAGATCTCTTTATTTGCAGAGGCATTGCCTGCGACATATCACTGAAGCCCGTTAGATCAGGTAAAATTAAGTCAGATCAAGGTGAGGTGAGAGATGTCTTGAGGATTGCGAGTAAGGGTGAGTCCCAAACAGCCGCTCGGATTGTTTGTTCGAGGTTGTCTCCTCTAGCGCTTTGGCTCAAGAGCCTACCCACAAGGCTGCGGGGGCAAGTGAACTTATTTAATGGCGGTTCACGCTCATGTCACAGTGCCGTCATCGGGCTTTGCGGCTTTTTTATAAGGCTTTTGGCGTGCCAGACCTCAGCCCGTCGCACCTTGGTGGCACTGTCGCTGCTGGTCTGCGAATGCTTATTCGCCAGGCCCGGGAGTCTGCTTAGTTCGCAGCATACCTTCACTGAAGACAGTTACACTATCCGCCATCTGTGGAAGCGCCGGGTAATGGGTAACCAATCTTCCCATGGTAACCCATTTTCTTCAGATCAAGGGTGACTACACAGTAATTCGGTTAGCCAAAGCCACAGTATGACAAACGCACAATGCCCCAAAAGCAGCGGTGGTGGTGGAGAAAATAGCTACTTTATGCGATTTAACTCGTGGGTGCAGACTGAGCATCCGTGGGAGGTACTGATGGGGCGGAGGCATTATGGAGTTAAACTCTGCGGAAGTCGATTACTTAAAATTCGTAGCAGCAGTAGCAATAGCCAGCCCATACCGCCGCACAAGTCCCACCCAAGAACAAGTGTGACAGGAAGTAAGACCACACCCGCGGCTCAGCAACGCCAAAACGCCCAAGGGCAAACAAATAAGACAGACGAGACCGCTGACAGGATATGGCACGTGGCAGATGAGCAGGATTTCGCCGCCCTGGAATCTTCTCCAGTAAAATAGAGCCAACGAGTTAGACAGCGCGGCCCATCACTAAACTCCTGTTTTCACATGATCGGTATAAAAAGACAGATCACCACCAAAGATTGCGCATGTAGCGAATATAAGCTTTTGCAAGATTTAACCCACACTTCACCACCCCCTCATCTACAGCATACCAAATATAGAAATAGGAATCGAGTGAGTCCTGTGCCAGTCCTTTCATACCAAATGGTGTTCTCTCAGACCAACCTTGCCTACGTCAGACCCACATAATGTTCACGCAGATTTTCGGCAGGCCAGAGAGCGTGGAATTATGTTACATCAGGCTTTGCGCCCAAGCTCAGCTCCGGTAGACTTGATGGACATTTGCAATCGGTTTGTGCAGAAGAAGAAGAATGAGAGAGAGAGAGGCGGATTCTATTGTGCGGTCCTTCATCACTAACTTGGGACCAAGCCGTTTTAGACATGTGCCCCTACACAATACCGCTGCTCCCACAACCAAACCAAGCTTGCTATAAAACTTCGCCAATCGTTCTCACTTGATTTCGCCCGCCGGTCGATGGACTCGACAAATTTGTGTGGAGATAAAGTCAGAGTGATATGAGCAATCAGGCATTCGATGCAACTATTAATCTACCAAAGTGGGTATTCAGTAACAGCTTACTTACAGTGGTTGACAGTTTAATGAATATTGAGCAGTTACCCCGTTGTCACTGATGAACTTCGATCTGCGCCTATAAACATTAATTTAAACTGGGGTACTTCAAATTAGCAGTTAATTTCTGCGTAAATTTAAAAGTGACAATTTCGAAACTGGAGTAGCTACTAGGAAGCAAACGGGAAATGCTGGGAGACGCAACGGGGAATGCTGGGAGACCCCCTTAAGAGCCGAACCCCTCGCAGCTGTGCCCTGCAGCGGCAGAATATTGGCGAAACAGTCTCTGGGCTTTTAGCTAGTACCTATGCTGTGATTATGGTGCATCGTGTAACCCTATGTTACTTTTAGTAAACATTAAGAAATATCGTAATCATTATAAATCGTGGTATCGTAGAGTGCCGTACGAAAAAAATACACCTTTCACTGAGCTTCTACTGATGAGTCTGATGAAAACAATAGAGCCATGGAGGGGGTAGAACCTAGTTTTTACGCTACCCAGTTCCCCAGAAACCAAAGAGAAAGTCCGAGCACGAAGATGGGCGAAGAGGAAATTAACACACAATTTTACCGTACGGATGCGCGTCCACCAAACTAATAACGACGGAATGGAGACGAGATACTGGGCTTCTACTATGTCCACAGAAGGAGTGTTCTGCGAGGAGATCGTTCGGGATGAAAATGTCAGGGGGAAATTATAAACCAAGAGGGCCATAAGTGATGAATTAAACCCCACCTTATTGAAAGTTCAACCACCGTATCCGACGAGGTCCACAGGAACAGTGACTTACGCCGGAATTAGGTTTATGTTACAGGAGACTTGCGCTGCATCGAGCGCACCCCATCCTCCCTCGTCCACCTGTGGCCGGTGTCAAGACAGAGTCAGGAAGACACGAGGCACGATCGGGTGCAGGTGGCTGGCTCGGCTTGAGTCTGCACCTACGCGTGTCACCAGAACCTGTTATGGGAGCGCATCCCGAATAACGCCCGCTGTGCCCTGTTCTGGCCCAGCGCATTTACGCCGCGGCCCGTTTATGGGGACATAAATGCATCATCAGAACACATACTTCAATAGCAGTGACGCAAGTGACCCGCCTCATAGGTGAATATTGCTTGAGAAGCCGATAATTTCAGTCTGGTGCGGAAGGGTTAGGATATGAACCATACTACATAAATCCATGTTCACTGTATAGCACCTGGTCCTGCGCGGTGGATTCGATAAGTGGAAACGATCTAGCGCGAATCAACGCATGCACAACTCGCCGTATCATGCAATAGCAAAATGGTTGGCGGAGAAACTCAAACCCATACAGCGTCAGCTGGCGCCACGTAGTTATCGGGATACATTCGAATTTATTGACGTCAAAGACATAAACTTAAACGGCATGGTGATGCTCTCTTTAGACGTCTCATCGCTTTTTACAAACGTGCCGGTCACTGAGACAGTCGATTACATCTGCGAATTCCTATTGACAAATCAGCAGGAAATAGGAATACTGACGAATGCACTAAAGGAACTATTACTAAGATGCACATTAAACGTGCAGTTCCTTTTTGAAAACCAACTATACATACAAATAGATGGTGTAGCTATGGGCTCGCCACTTGGACCTCTCTTAGTCGATGTCTTCCTGGGCAAACTGGAGAAATCCCAGTTAAGCGATCAGATCAATAAACTAAAACACTACGGTCGCTACGTTGACGACATCTTTGCGATTGCTAATGCAGAAACCAATGTAGATGCACTCTTAGATGCTGTTAATCAAGCACATCCGTCCATAAAGTTCAAGTTGGAGGTAGAAACGGGAGGTTCACTTCCTTTCTTAGACGTTCTCCTAAGCCGAAGACCTGACGGTAGTGTCCGAAGGAGCGTTCATCGAAAGAAAACCTGGTCTGGACAATATACAAACTTCTGCAGTTTCGTACCCATCCAACAGAAACGCGATCTAGTCCGTTGTTTGGCGCAAAGGGCTAGAAAAATTTAATCGGCAGACTGTATCGAAGAAGAGCTACGAAAGATCCAGAACGTACTTCACGAAAATGGCTATCCGGATAGATTTATTGCAAAGAATATGGTCGCAAGACCAGAAAAACCCACCACACTTACTGCAGAAAATAAAACCCTATTTCTCAAAGTCCCCTTCCAAGGGGATGCGGCAAGCGAACTCCTGAAAAGACGCCTTGACCAAGCCGTCGCACGAACCTTCCCAGCGGCGAAAATTCGGATATTATTCTCAACCAACCCTGTTTTACACGGGGAAGGTAAGGATAGGTTGCCGGCTCAGACCACCTCCATGTGCATCTACTCATTCACTTGCTCCTGTGGAGCAGGTTATATAGGTCGCACGAGTCGGCGCCTAGCCAAAAGAATAAAGGAAGACCTCCCGGCATGGCTGGGAAAAAGCGAAGTTAAAAGCATAAACAGCGCTATTCTCGCACACCTGGTGGATTCCGGGCACCGTGTGGACCCTAACGAAGCCTTCCGTGTGATTTATAAAATGCCACCAAATTATCCCACTTCACTGGGTCAACGGCTGCTAGCAACAGCAGAAGCCACCGCCATCCGGTTGAGAAAACCGGTCTTGTGCGCACAAAAGAACCTCCTACAAGCTCCGCGCTTAGCAGGGCAAACGACGGCTTAATTACATGCAGTTCAGGCCGTTCACCTCTTCCCCTTCCCTCCCCCCCTCCCTTTCGTGAACGACCACCAAACCCTCACTGCAGCTTAACCATTTGTCTCTTATCGCCACCCCTCCCCCCCTTTTAACACGACTCACTGGTATGACGAGATTAAACTTATTGATTTTTTGTTTTAGCTTGTACTCCGTTTCCCATATAAATGTACTGGTCAGACGAGAATTTATCGAAAGCACGCGTTTGCTCGCCAACTAGTCTTCTGAATCCTTTGATGGGAATTTTCACAACTCGAAATCTAATGTGCTTAAAGTTGTGGCTCGGATGACTGCCGACTCAAGAGATAACTCGTTCCTAGTCAATACTGCTTCAACTCCTTTCCAACGTAGCTTCGGTGACAACCCTATTCAATGAGAGAGCCGAGACCTCGCTCGTAGCCTGGACGCGTGTGAGTGCAGGGCGCAACATGTGTGCGTGTGGCAGATGTGAGTCCAGCTCTGTCAGCCATTGCGCCTTGCCATCGCAACAACCTAAACGTGGAAGGTCAAAGCCATGTCCCCAAAATTAACGTGCAAGTCCTCTTCGATTGTGATGCAAATGAGAACATTATAAAAAGGGTATTAGATTTTGAAAGATGTGCTGCGCGCTCTCGAGCCCACCCGTAGAGAGCTTGACAGGTAGAAAGCAATTTCACAGCAGGCTAACTTATTGAGGACAGGTCTCGCAGAGGTACTGGTCAACAGCGACTATTTTGAGTTCCCCAGTAGCAGGCGGGCGGTGTCCAGAACATGGAACTGGTGTTCAAGAGGGAGAGCAAAAGTGCTTGGGAGCAGAGCAAAAGGCAGTCACTCACGATGGATCTTCCCTCCCGCCGCCCTCACTAAGAAATTCCTATACGTACTTTTAAAAGACCACCACCAATAGCAGTGAAAGGAAAGCACCCGCGCTAAAACCCGGGAACGTTTGATTTGTTACCCAAATGCACATCTGCGGATATCTGTCAATATTTCCCTAATTCTAGCCTATACCGGTCTATCAAAACTTTGTGTTTGCATTGCTGAGGTAAAGGGGGAGTGACCCTCAAACTTTCATAGCAAGAATGACCTGTATGGCCGCCTAAACAAGACATCGGAGCACGAGCGCCCCACCCACTTAACAAATGTGACCTTGATATAAAGTTCAGGGAGGGTAAACATTCGCGGACCATCCTCGAGACATTCTCGCTGCAACCAACTGTAGCATAAAACTAAACGGTCGCCTTAATCCTAACCCTAGTCCTACCCACAAGCAAAACCCTATAGTTAACACGAATCCCTAACCTTAACCCATAACACAATCTTGATCCTAACCCTAACCCTGACCTTAATCTTAAGCTTTGACCTAACCTAAACCTTCATCGCAATCCTAAATCCCATTTTACCGCAAATGTATTGCGGGCGGTTCCTGCTCTCATATCCTGTTTAGGCGGCCAAACAAGTTATCCTTAACAAATTCAAACACAGCAGAAGATCTTCCAAATCATTTAACAGTTTTGCGGAGATGTAAACCCGTAATCCCAAGCAGGCCCACAGCGCTATCCTTTACTTGGCCAACATTTCTTCCAAACACTGCCTATTATGTCGTGACCCTTCGACTTCCTCGCGTGAGGTTGAAAGCTCAAATAGAAAAAAAACAAGTTTCAAATATCCAAATACTTTCCTTCTTACCCCAACAGGTACCCGCGGCTCAAATGTTCACCTTTTTGTGCAAGGTTTTGAATGCACAGTGTATGCAGCAGGTTAATTCATTTGACCCAATTGTGAAAAAAACTCAGCGGCCCCGGAGGGATTCGAACCCACACAGTAAGGACAAGGCTTGACTACAGACCTGAACTGTACTGGGTTCGAAGTCCACCGAGGCCGCCAAATTTTTCACAATAAGGTCAAGTGAATTAGTCAAATCAGGTTAGTCGGTTCCCATCAGGACGGATTAAGCGGCCGGCACAACTATCCAGAGCTACAACTGAGAATTATAAGCAAAAGGACCTATATAACTTCTGAATTTGTCCTTGCCAAACCCACTTCCCCCAGTCTTCGCTTTTTGGATGTTCCCTGGAGTCCTTCTATCAATGGTCATTTGCATCACAGTTGCGAGCGATTGAGAATTCGATTGTACGACCAGATCAATGCCCTAGCCCTCCAAACATGCCCACAAACCTTCCGCGCGCGAATCGGTCTTTTAGGACATCTTCAGGCGCAACGCAACAATATTCCGGCAACATCAACGAACACCCCTGCTTCAAACCCCACGAAAGCGAAAATCCCCACCACCGGTGATCAAACGTATCCTGCCCACCATCCTCGATCACCGGCACCACTTACCTCACCACAACCACCTCTGACGACTCACTACCTGCTACCTACACCACCATCGTCCCTTCCACAACCAATGGGTACTCAAATTCTAACCTGCCCTAATTGCGAGCACATATTCACTTTCCACATCGGCCTGGTCGGTAAATTGCGAA
Source organism: Schistocephalus solidus (assembly GCA_017591395.1). NCBI lineage: Eukaryota > Metazoa > Platyhelminthes > Cestoda > Diphyllobothriidea > Diphyllobothriidae > Schistocephalus > Schistocephalus solidus. The sequence continues at coordinate 16,290 of WEDG01006298.1, read as the reverse complement.
TCCATCTCACGGTGACTGGTGAACTAGTGCGTGGGGCCCTGACATACAGTCGCCACGTCCGCCTCCAATGTCCACACTGCCCACACACCTTAACTCACCGCATGGGCCTACTCGATCACATACGCCTTCACGAAAATCTGCGGTAAATCACTGCAGGCCCGCCCCCACCATCACGCAGTTTCTCCATCAATGCATGCATCACACTTGCACTCCCCCATCACCACCCAACATCGGTACTTCTCACGTAAGTGAGAAACGTGTTCTCTGGCGCACCTCCATGTGGCTTCTCAGCTACATGCGAGATATTTACTGCACCCATAATGATATACGCAAATCGTGGTCACTTGTAGGTTATGAACAGGTGGTGTATGCTGGGAGAGCGTGGCATGATGCCTAGGCTGTGTGAGCTGGGATCAATGCCAACACTTCCATCCTTTTGCTGTCGTATTAAAACCCTGGTCGGGTGTTCTTTATTGACCAAGGAGCGTGGTAGTACGCTTAGATGCGGACTTCGCCATGCCTGAAACCTCCACCCGACCCTAGCTCCGGTCTTTTTGACTCTGTCGCGACACGGGACACGAGCGGGTGAAGGAAGAGGCAAAGTGCGTTAGATGCATCGCAAGTCTAATATCACTTAAGACGCGCCAGTCACCGCATTTGATTTCAGTCTGATGAAGCGCACGGTGGACATCGTCGAACTGCCCTATAAAGTTCGTTATCCCTAAAGCGGGCATCTCAATAGACACGATTGACGAAAAGAAGGGCTAGGTCAGAGCACGGCAAGCGTTATTGGTGATAGGTGCCCCTAAACAAACGACATACATAAGGGGCACGTTAGCACGCCTAGACGCGGGTTCCCAGCGCACCAGCCACCGGCGGCCCCTCCCGCCCCGGCCTGCTTGACTTGATCATGACAGCAAGCCCAGTTGGGAGAGGAAAGTGCGATAGATGCAGCACAAGTCTGCTACCATTATAAACTAATTCACGCGCAAGTCACCGTCCCTGCGCCCACCCTGATGTGGAGTACACGGCGCAGGTCGTCGGAAACAATAGTTGAACTGTCCTGAAGGTGATGCAAGCGCAAGCACATAAGAGGATACTGAGAAGAAGCCATTGTAAATAGGCTCTCAGAGCCGGCATCTCATGCGTTTCAACATGTTGAACCATGGCTAAAAAAATGGACTTGATAGTTCGTCATTCGCATGCGACGAGGACGGCCATTGTTTTGAGTGCGCATTGTTGACTTGTGCATGCGAGTGCCTCTACATCACTCTACTCTACTTCTTCCTTGTAGCATGAGAGTCAACAAAATTGAAATCAAGCGTGGGGTGCGTTGACTGGCGAAGCTGAAACGACGTTAAAGTGTAAAAAACACGTGCTGGTCCTGAACTTTTCGTGAAACGATCTTCAGATGTCTTGGGTTTGCTATCAGGAAAATTTGTCCTATTTAGGAATTATTGCGGTCCGACAGTCAACCCGACGAACAGCCACGCTATCCTGTCAGATGGCTACCTGCACAGTCACGACTAATGGTTCACTGTCATAGGTCGAAAGGGTTTCTGGTTGCTTAAGGCGAAGAAAAAGTGCGTCGAGCGCGAGCTAGGTCAAACTTTATGTTATCTTTCCCGTAACAATGGCAGGTTCGAGGCTAGTCCCCGACAGAGGAAGTCAGACCAAATGGCTGACGTGTTGCATGCGTGCTTTAAAAGAAAGGAGACACGCCCAAACAGACATGCATACACGCGCAACCGTCAGCAATACCTGTGGCTATTGACTGCGGAGATGGAGCCGTTAAAAAAATAAGAGACAGATCACTCTACTACTTGAAGTTGCACTGAGACACTGTTATTTGATCCACGACATTTAACTAAGAAAGCAGGAGTGACTTGAGAGTGAAACGGCTTTAAGTATAGAAGACTTCGTAACAAATACTTCAGCTTCTGGTTCCATACCCATCACTTCCAGATGGAAAGACGGAGTCCAGATAATTAGATATGAGAATGGGCGCAGGGGCTGAAGCTATGCCTACGGGCACTGTACACGCACAGGTCTTCTCACACACAGGCAAACGTCAGTTCTACAGTCACAAAAGATGATGTCGACCGTGGGACTATCCTCACACAGACAACAGAGACTTAGTAAACGTGAATCTCTCATCAGTGGGAATTGTTATCGAAGCCACACTGGGAAATAGTCATTGCATCCTGCGCCTCAGTCTGGAGAAGGACCGAGTCGCCCCGTTGGATAACGACCTCCAAAATCACACATTTCAGCAATTGGGGGTTAAACACGTATCAGATTGATTATATTACAGAAGTAAAGCGCTAGGACGTAAGGAAATTTTCTCCGGAGTCCGCTTTACCCATCTCTACCCGATACCAGCAAGTAAAAGCGGAAGGACTGAGCCAGGCCTATCACCGAGACTGAGGTGATTAAAAAACGCTAGCTAACATGTGTCGCACGCATCTTCGGGTTTAGGTCTAAGGCAACGATGCAGCCCCTTTTGGAGCCACAAGGATGGAGGGTGCAAGATACAGAAAGCTTATCACACAAGGTGCAGTAAAGCTAATGGCGCGATGACTAACAGCGCACTGAACCCTGGTTTGTGGTAGAGGCGAAACAGGTCACAGTGCACAGCAATGTTCTCCAGTGTGAGCAAGTTGCGTCCTCGGCTATTAAAAACTGGTTCTGTACCCTAAATAGGCGGCGGGCGATTTTAAGAATTTCGAAACAGAAGTTTTCCGAAAAGATAAAAATACGGAAGGGGTGGTAGTTCAATGAAGTGCAACAAATGTAGTAGGCTCGTATGTACTCAAGTGAAAGTTACTCACCTGCCGTCCTGGACATTTTGGTATATTTTCCTTGCGGTTTCCAAAAAGGCCATCTCTACGTTTTCGCCACTAAAACCAAATGAGGAATACAAAGGAGTTTTCATACATTGCATTGGGCATTAAGAACTATGTAGTCCAAAACAAACGACTCTGAGGAGCTTGTTCGAGAAATAAGGGTGAAATTTTGCTAGTAAATAAGGTTAGAGGGCATCCTTAAGACTTCATTCAAATGTTTTCAATACAGAAAACTGTTCTATTGTATTTGGCACGAACCACACGAATACGTAGACTCCAGTTGCTCGTGAACCCGAAGAAAAAGGGAACTTTATTATTTTAGAAAGAGAATTGACTGAATCGACAGATTTACCAGGCTGAACAAGATCTATCTATAGAGACAAGGGAGACCGGAATAGAAATTTCTGGCTTATTGGCCGTCATCAGCCAGACATACCCAATCCCAGGTGTGGATCACCCGAGATTCGAACACGCGACCTTTGGTCATTGAGTGGAAAACTATCACTGAGCCACGGACCCGTTGTTCTGTCGGTTTGCGATCGGGAATATCAATTAAGATAGTGAGATGTTCACCGATCTGGTTAAGGAATAGGTATGTTCGGTTGTGCCCTGGAGCTCACTTTAGAGCCCTCACAGGCAGTCGCAGAGCAACTTGAGTTATATGATGATATGTATATTTATAAGGCGAATAGATTCTTTGGGATAAAATAGGAAAATTTATCAGTAAATTTCCGACGCTGGTTCCCTAGGTCGTCGTCCGATTATAGTAAATATGCCGAAAACAATTTAAGTTCCAAAAGCGCTTAACAATCGATACTCATTTTGTTTTTGCGCTAATGAGCGGCCGCCGTGGGTTTCAGTCTTTATTGATTGGTTGTCGTCTCTTCCATTTTCCCCCGAGACTTCTGTACACGACATCTAACTCTATGTGTCGATTTATGTATGTTTAGCTGATATTCTGCCGTTTCATGACCGAGCAGCGAGGGGTTCCGCTCATCTGTGGATCCCCCAGCATCTCCTGTGTGCTTTCTTGTACTAGCTAGTACCTATGCTGTCAGTATGGTAGATTATTTAATAAGTTATACTAATGACAGCCTGTTGGCATCCTGTGAATGTTATGCGGTTATACCACAGTGGCTGATGGACTTCGGCCCAAAAACTCATATTAAATTTGGGTCTGTTCCCATAGACTTTGAGAAAACTGAGTTGCTCCAAACTACAGTCATAAAAACCTGCCGATGTTGAATCTGTTCAGTATGTTGTTTAAATTATTTGAGGTATCCGGCAGCAGAGCTACGAGAAGGAATAAATCATCTCACGTAATTCGGCGATATTAGACTACATGCTAGCCAGAAGAAATGTCATGAAAGTAACCCTAACCTTTAAATTCATAGGGGCTTGATCGCCTGTCGAGATTAAAGAAGACAAAAAGCACGCATTTTCGCAATTTTAACAGCTCTTTTAAGCTAAGAAAGCCCGAAGATCATCAGTTGCAATTTTTGTAAGTTTAAAGCAATAACGTTTTGCGCAGGCTTACTTTCAGTCTAGAATAGTATAATGAAGCTTTTTTATAACTCCGAAAGACGAACATAACCGGTAGTCTGACTGCTCACTTACCAGTACGTCCACGTGACTAAAAAATAAACGGCCTTCGGCGAAAGCCAACCATGAAGAAAACCAAAGCTTAGGTTTAGCAAGCAAATTACGAAGACCACCAGCGACATCGCTATCAGGGGCGAAAAGCTGAGGCCTATAAAACTAGTTGTCCGGTGACTGCACTGCGCCAGCAACTGCGAGGCGCCATTAAATACGTTATTTTGCCGCAACTGCCCTTCGGCTAGATTCTAAAAGACCAGTCTTCTAAAGGTAAAAGCCACAAACAATTAGGGCGCCTATCGCGGACTGTATAGTGCCAAAATTACTAAGACACTCTGCTTGATAAAAGCAGCACAATTACTTGCGAATACTTTCTAAACTTAAAATTTGTATACTAGTACGGTATTGTCTGCGTAAATCAGGTGCGTGGTTGCGGAGTGCGACTCGGGTGAACTTCAACGAAAGTGCTGAAATTCCAACCCTAGTATATTTGTTTTCAACCAAAAGACGTTTCAGATGTCGGTGCAAGATAAAGGCCTGTTCGAAGAGGTCCAACCGAATTAGAAGCGAGATCGTTTTTTTCCTGTTTACTAACCCGTACATGAAAACAATACGGTGAATAATTTCATTGAAAACGCAAGTATAAAATAACATATGCCTACGTTAGACATACATTTCAAGAGACAAAATATAAGCAGGTGTTACTCATAATGAAATCCGGCATTTATTGAAGCAGTGGATTTGAGGAAGCTTGGCTTTGTTCAGATGTTAATGACTACTAGTGTCAACATGTCAGGGGAAGCGCACAAAACAATATTGGTTCACACGGATTTCACCAAACGGTAGTGAGATATTACCATTGTGAAAAAGTATAATTTTCCCAGCACAGCATCCTCGTTTGTCCTTCAGGCACAAACGTTCTAACCAATATCATCATTGTCAATGTAACCCTCCCCATAATCGTAATCACCTCATTACATTACCAAAATCAACAGAAACCACCCCAGCCACCACAATCGTAAGTAGTATCAATAGGCAGAAGGAACTATTTACTGTTCTGACTCCGGTTCATGTGCATTTGAATTACAAAGGCATGTCAGAATTGCTGATGTAGGGAGTAACGGCAAAAGCCTCCTTCGCAGAAAATAGTTCGTTTTCAATTTGGCTAAACTTAATACTCGAACTTGGGTTTAATGTAGATTTGGACGACAGCCAGCGCATACGAACGCTTTCATTGATTAATAGTGTGTTTTGTGAGAACAAAAAATTTGTGATATTTTGTGATAGCTTTACACGTTCTGCACTCAACAACAAAGGCAACAGACCCTATGCGCAACATGAAAGCCTATCAAAAACTCCAAAAAGATGGCAACTCCGTATATTGCGGCAATATTACTCACGACTTAGCGCTGCACTCAACGAACATGAGACTATTTTCGTCAGCCAAGGCTTTGGCCTCCTCATAAGAGACGTCACGTTGATCTTCCAAGTCAGATTTATTCCCAATAAGCATAATAACTGTATTCGCAGAAGTGAGTCGACGAGCATCACTTAACCATATTTGAATGTGGTTAAAGGTAGAACGCCTCGTGACATCATATACTAGTAAAGTTCCGGCGGCGCCGCGATAGTAGGAACGTGTAACCGCACGGAAACGCTCCTGTCCGGCTGTATCCCATATTTGTAGCTTAACTTTTTGATCATTCAACTCGATTATCCTTGTTCCGAATTCAACTCCAATGGTGTGTGGGCAATCGGGAAAAACTAAAAAGCAATTAGCAGAAAGTGAACTCACACTTTTTCTCGGTAAACTGATGCATAAGGCAGCTTTTTCCTACACCCATATCTCCAACAATAATATACTTAAAGATATATGAATAATTGTAACCGCCGCCGATGGACATTTTCGTGAAAAGAGACTGGGGGAAGTCAATCGATAAAGCCACACCTATGTACGCCAAATTTAAAATAGGCGGTAACGCAACTGGCAGTCAGTATTCTCGAAATCTAGACTCACACACCGAATAATTTTTAAGTGTGAGGGCTTGCAAATGACTGAAACGCTGGCTTTATCTTATATCAAGGCGTAGATTGACATCAGCATGGGTATTGCGTGTTTGAAAACGTTTCAGTTAAACTTCATTGGGACTTTTATGAAAATAGGGCAAAAGTTGTTCAATTCAATTCACTTTATGGAGGAAAATATCCATGGGCATTTATTTACCCTATTTGTAACGTGAACTTAAGTTCGGTAAATATTTTTATATTCTGAAGGGACACAGGCATTGCCCTTGATGACCCTATTAATGTAAAATTATCATTGCATGTGTACAGTCAATATAAAATGGTATACATTTAAAAATGTTTCAGTCAAAGCCTAACATAACTTCAAATGCGTTTTCACCGTTATAGGCAAAACATTGTGGAAGAAAAGTGGAGCCGAAAGACTTTAAAATGCTGGTTTTAAGTAATTATGTTGTGACAGTCGTCTTTTGTCAAATATTATTCCATCAAGCCTTCTTTTAAAATCAGAAATACTGTCAGTTGTAATCGTCTTGTTTGGTAACGTGTTCCAAGGTCGTACCACTCGTTGGCTGAAAAAAACTTTTTGAGATTCAATCGCGTGTGTTCGCTATTGACCTTGTAAGGATGACCACGCAGATGAGTTGAGCAGGCAAACTCGAAGAAATCCTCCGATCTCAGGGAGTAATCATGGCCCCGGATAATCCAGAATATCCAGAGCAGGCTACACCGTTAGTGGCCTTAGGAAAGAGGAAATAAGTCAAGCTTATTAAATCTGTCTTGGTACGGTAAAGTCTTAAGTCCGTCGACCATCTTCATTGCTCTCCATTGCACCTGTTCGAGGAGGTCAACAAATTTCTTCATTAACGGTGTCCAGGCTGGTATTCTGTAATCTAAAAGTGGTCTCACGAAGACGCCATAGACTTTTCCGAAGATATCAGGGGGGAATATTTTTAAACGCACGTCTGATCCAATGCAGTGTACATGTTGCTTCCTGGACTGCTTTCTTACAGTGTTCAGAGGGCATTAAATTCTCATTTGTCCACATGCCCAGATCTTTGTGTGCAGCGCCATTAATAAAGTTCTGGTGTTTCAGATATACTTTTCGACCATCACTTATGTGTAGGATCATGCATTTGGATACATTAAACTTAAGAAGCCACCTGGCCAACCAGGTACCTCGTGTGTCAATATTCGATTGTAATCCTTGTGCGTCGTCAGCGCAGCTTACTTCAATCCATATTTTTTATGTCATCTGCAAACATGACTGTTTCACAATCTTATTCACTGCGGCAGTCGCTTACGTACATAAGGAAGATAAGCGTGCCCAAAACGGAACCTTGTGGAACACCACTTTCTACTTTTGCCCATTCCGAGCAAGAGTTTCCAACAACAACTCTCTGTACTCTGAAAGACAAGAAACTCTTGATTCAATTGAATCGTTTTCCTTGAATTCCTTCGTTCCAAATCTTCTGTAAAAGAAGCCCGTGTGGTAAGCTATCAAAATTCTTCTCGAAATCAAAACTATGACATTAAAGTTTAAACCCTTATATGTGGCATTTGTCCATTTCTCGTGCGACTGAAGAGTGCTAATCAGACATGAACATCCCGGACGGAAGCCGTGTTGGACATTGCATGCAAATTTGTTGTTTTCCAGATAGCCCATCAAATGCCTCTTGATAGTACGCCCCATTATTTTACACTTTATGCAAGTTTAAACTGACAGAGCGGTAATTTTTACAGTCCATTCGTGAGCCTCCCTAATAGATCGGGTCGATGAATTCACACTTCCATTCTTCCCGGAGATTGCTTTTTTTCAAATGACTGTTGGAATATGATGAACAGTGGTACACACAGTCCGTCAGCAAGTTATCTAAGTGCTAATTCAGGAATAATTTCTGGCCCAGGCGACTTGGCTTGCTTTATACGGAGTAATTCGGTTACAACTATGGTTGGTGAAATGTCTAGGTCTAGGTCCTCTGTTGTGCAGAGCTCGTTCTTGAACACTATGGCGCATGAAACAAAATCTTGTGAAAAGGCGGCAGTGAGCTTGAGGCCTCAGCATTTTTGGATCCAGAATTAAATTCTGATGATGGTAAGTATCCAGCAAAACGGCAGAATTTTAAACTGTGTATGTCTGGATGTCTAAGTCAAAGTGACTTCATCTTTTGAATGACCCATGATATAAGGAGACACCGTGGTTCATGTGGGACTTGGGGTAGGGAATATATAGTTTTAAGAAGGCCACTTAAATTTCTGATGGTCCTTTCTCTGAGTCATAGAGAAAGCTACTCAGACAAGATGAGAAAAATAAAAGTTTAATAGAATCTGAATTAAGATAAATGTGCAGTTTTTGATTGAATAGAGATAGACTAGGTAACGACCTTATTTCATTAGGCAAGTTATTCCAAAGAAAGCTGTACCTAGAAGCAAGGAACACAGAGCGTTTACATGTGGAGGATGCAGGAAATGGATAATTACTGCAGCATGTCTTAGGTTATAAGGAAGACTAACAAGGGTAGTGACAGAAAGCTTGGCGGAGAGTTGAGGCATTGTTTAGTCAAAAAAGGAGGCAAAAACCTACTTCCAGTCTCCTGACCCAAAGAAATTTTAGCTTCGTTACCTTGCATCCAGTTGAGAAGAAGTATTTGAAAGAGTCAAATACAGGATTTTTTCGTGAAAGGTCTTTGAACATTTTCAATTTTTGAAAGGCTACATTCGTTCATTTAACCGAAGAACGGACAGCAAAATTCAAGAATTGGAAGTACAAACATACGAAAAAACTCTCCATTTACTTTCTGGAAGGTAGAAATTAAAGAAATAAAGCCGCAAATCTTAGCAGCTTTGGCCGTAATTTTATCGGCATGAGGCGAAAGATTTAATTTATTGGTGTAGCTTAAGCCCAAGTCCTTGATGGAGGAACATTCAATCATAGGGCAACCTTTAAAAATACCAGGTTACGGCAGCCTTACAGGCCCAAACCTCATGTAGCGACACTTAGAAGTTTAGAAACCCATTAGCCATGCGGAGCCCCATGCCGAAAGAGCGTCGAAGACCGAATGAATTTGTTCTAGGCATCGTTCGGTCGTAGAGTTAGATAATGAATAAACGAATTTAATGTCATCAGCATAAATATAAGATTGAACCTGTTTAATTATCGAGGAAATATCATTTATAGATGGTAAGAACCACAAAGGACCAAATACGTTACCTTGAAGAACACCACTAACAATCGGCGTAGAATTTGAGTATGAGGACCCCACAAAAACATTTTCTTTTCGATCAGATACGTATAATCTAATAAAGTCAGTAAGGGGACTGTGAAATCTAAATTCTAAATTCTAAATTCTAAATAAATCTTATCGCCTCTTGGTTAGCTAGCAGTCGTCTGTGAGGCACTTTATCAAATGCCTTACTTAGATCAAAATAGATAACTACTACAGATAGATGATCATTACGAAGACAGGTTAGTGGATTAAAAAAAGATGTGTCAGGTTTCACAAGAGTGATCGGGTTAAAAGCAATGTTGAAAAAAGTTAAGAATTTGATTACTTGCGCGAAAATCCGTGATTTGTTTTGCATTTAGTTTTTTGAAGAGTTTAGCAAGCGAGGGCGTTTTATGAAAAAAAGCTAAGTGAAATCTAAAATTTGAACGTTTTTTTTCGTTTATACTGTCGTTATTGGCTTAATTGCAGATAAAAGTTTTGCATTTCTAGCCCTTAATCAATATAATTACCTGTGGTCTTTGTCTTTAACATTACGTTGAACTATACAGTGTCATATTATTCACCTGACATAGCCTCATTTCTCGTTCCCAACTTTAAACGGATTTATTTGTTTCCTGCTATCTTTATTGACTAAATTGCTGATAAAGTTTTGAATTTCTAGTCTTAAGACAACTACAACTTGCTATCCCTATAAATCCCTGTAGAAAACGTAGAATTATAAAGCGCTAAGATAGAATTAAGTTGAAATTTCATAAATTTATTTTACCCTGCGCATCCTGCATAGATCTTACTCTTATTTTCGACGAAAGATGAAACCAACAATCTCAATTCGTCGTAAACTACATGCCTCGGAACCAAAACGATGCTTGAATACACCTAGCAGTTTCAACATTGACTCAAATGTACAACCCATAGTTAAAGCTAAAGAGCTAGATCTGTCCACTTTACAGAACTGCAACGACTGTATTATGAAGTTTGGATCCATTTGGTCTATACTCGGCAATCTGTTCGATGGTAACCTATCTGATGTTTCCTCTCAGGATTGCAGGCGTCTCGATTCGCTTGTTCACTTGGTCGCCAGCGAGGCTTTTGATAGACAGAAACGCAATCACAATTTTCTCCTAAAAAAACGCTCCCATACACAGACGCCCAGTTGACGTTGCTATGGACTTTTTGTACTTAAAAAATTACGAAAGCAACTTAAAGATTCATCTAAAAGCTCTTTGTCAGTTCATTTAAGGATTGCACAAATATTTGAATTAGCATCGAGAATAAGGCTCACGCGAGAGAAGCGTAGGGAGTCTCGGGAGCTAAGTGATGCCAATTCATCCAAATATGTTGCTCAAATCTTCCATGTTCGGTCATCGGCTAAGCGTCTGAATGTAACTCCGCCCCTACTCGACTGTAACAAAAAATTTGTTACAGACGATTTGGGCAAAGCTGAATTGTTAAATTCGTTTTTTGCCAACCACTTTACCACTGAAACTAGCCCCACTCCCAAAATTCCTCTGCTTTCAAATTCGCTTCTAACAACTATTAATTTCTCGCCTTCATTTATTCAAAAAGAAAAAGCTCACCTAAAAAATTCACATTCGGTTGGAACTGATAACATTCCAAACTCACTTATTAAACAGTTAAGGGATTTTCCACCTTTACTAAGCAAGTTATTCTCAGTAATCCTCGAAAATGGTTTCTTCCCCGATAATTGGAAACCTTCTATTATTATACCAGTTTTTAAATCTGGTTCCCGCTTGGACATTCATAACTATCGCGGTGTTCATAAAACGCCCTCTCTTGCTAAACTCTTCGAAAAACTAATTGCAAAACAAATCACCGATTTTTGCTTAAGCAATCAAATTATCAACTTTTCCCAACACGGCTTCTTACCGGACCGTTCTTGTGAAACCTGCCACATGTCTTTTCTAAATCTACTAACCTCTCTTCGTAATGATCATCTTTCTGTAGTTGTTATCTATTTTCGATCTTAGTAAGGCATTCGATAAAGTTCCTAATAAAACGACTTCTAGCTAAACTAGAAGCTATAGGATTTCGTAGTCCCTTTTACTGACTTTATTAGATCATACCTAAATGATCGAAAACAAAAAGTTTTAGTAGGGTCCTCATACTCAAGTGCTACCCCGATTGTTAGTGGGTGTCCTTCAAGGTACCGTATTAGGTCCTTTTGTTGTTCTTACTGTATATGAATGATAATTTCATCGATAGTTAAACATTCTCAATCTTTTTATTTATGCTGATGACCTCAAATGCGTGTATTCCTTCTCTAACTCTACACCGAACGGTGCCTGACAAATTCATTCGCTAGACGCTCTTTTCGTCCTGAGCTCCACATGGCAAATGGAGTTCTCACCCTACTAAGTGTCGCTACATGAGTTTTGGGCCTGTAAAGGCTGCCGCAACCTCTTATCTTTGAAGGTTGCCCCTATGATTGAATGTTCCTCCATCAAGGACTTTGGGCTTAAGCTACACCAATAAATTAGATCTTTCGCCTCATGCCGATAGAATAACGGCCAAAGCTGCTCAGATTTGCGGCTTTATTTCTTATAATTTCTACCTCCTGAAATCAAATTAAGACTATATCTTTTGTTTGAACTTCCGATTCTTGAATTTTTCTGTCCTTTCTTCGGTTTAATGAACGAATCTAGCCGTTCAAAAATTAAAAATGTCCAAAGACATTTCACAAAAAAACTCTTATTTCCGACTCTTTAAACTACTTCCTACTCAACAAGATGCCAGCTAATGAAGCTAAAATTTCTTTGGGTCAGGAGACTTGAAGCAGGCTTTTGTCTCCTTTTCCGACTAAATAATAGTTCAACTCTCCCAAACTTTCTGTCATTAACTCCGTTAGTCTTCCTTATAACCCTAAGAAATTCTGCACTAATTATGCCTCCACCTGCATCCTCCACGTGTAAAACGCTCTCTTCTTTGCTTCTAGGTATAGTTTTTCTTTGGAATAACTTGCCAATTGAAATTAGGTCGTTAACTAGTCTATCTGCATTCAAGCGAAGACTGCACAATTATCTTAACACTGATTCTATTTAACCTTTTTATTTTCCTCATCTTTTTCCCAGTAGCTTTCCCCATGACTCGGAGAAAGGACCATCGGGAATTTAAGTGACCCTCTTTGAAACTATATTTTCGCTACCTCGAGTCGCCCATGAACTATGATGTCTCCTTATATCACCAGTCATCCAAACGATGACGTCATTCGGACGTACACATTCGGTGGTCCACAGTCTAAAATGCTACCGTTTCTTTTGGATACTAACCATCATCAGAATTCAATTCTGGATCCTAAGATGCTGAGGACTTAGTTCATTGACGCATTTTCGTGAGATTTTGTTTCATACGCCTAAGTGATCAAGAACGAATCACCTCGACGTTTCATTATCTCATTCTGAAATGCTACTACCGTATTACCCTACTCTACCACCTGACCATTTTATCCTAAGCAGTTTTTTTCTCCTATCTTCTATTAAAAATGAAGGCTTATTGAACTCTGCCTCCATTTTTATGGTAGGAGTTTTTTTTCACTGCCTATTTTTTCTAGTTCACCATTAATTTTAAAACATCGCTAACTGTTGACATAGCAGGACAAGTTATGTATTTGTACATTTTATCTGCACACATTGTCATAACTTTATTTCGTTACTAATGTTTGCTTAGACAGTGCCTTGCCGACGCTAACCAAATATAAATTCTTAATTCTAAATACGCAGTGCTCAAATTAGGCGTTTGATTACAGTCTGCTAAAGACAACACGTGAAGTTCTTCTCACACAACATATACCTGTTCCAACGAGAGCGTGTGCAGGACAACAGGCTAGTTGTTCATATGTCGTCTTCACTACAGATCCTGACAGTATAGACGAGGTATACTTCCCACTTCTCCTTGGTCAAAGTGATCTTGCAGTACTTTCATCGGAGTACGGTTTATATTCTGTGCCATCTGCAATAATGAAACCAGGCCAAATATATGGTGAGAATACTTTTGCAAAATGAGAGCTGAGGTAGCACGAATAGACTGGGATCTTCTCTTCTCAGGGAACGTCACTGAGGACAGGAATTAATTAAGGAGTGGTTGTCGAATCTAATCGAATGCCACTTTCCATCATAAAAACTTAGGATATCCAATAGACTACAGTGGCTTATAGGGGATCTAAAAAGAGATTTTAACAGGAAAGGAAGGCTTTGGACGAAATTATGGCGATTTATTGAAAAAATAACCTTGCAAGCATACAAATGCATAAGAACAAGGCTACAAGATTGATCTTCCAAAGACGACGGGATTGCAAAAGTGATTTGCTACAACGAGCAGTTCACAATCCCGAATTTATCTAGAACTATTTACGCAAAAACACACGGAACAGGAACCCGATTCCTGTTATGAGAAACGAGGACGGTTTCGAGATTTTGGCAATTAAAAACGAAGTTTAACACTTTTCTCAGTTCTTTCACTCATTTTTCACCAGGGAAGCTGTTTTCATTCCATCTAGTTACGAGACTATGGGAGCACCAATTACTCAGGATATGCCCTTTCGCGAAGAGGCCGTTTTGAAGAACTAAAAAATCTGAGGGCATGTGAATCCCTCAGCCTCGATAAGATTCCAGCTAGGTTGTTCCTCGAACTTGCTCGAGAGCTGGCCAAACTGCTGGCCTTTCTGTGCCAGAAATCGTTCGATACTGGAATTTTTCCTACAGACGGGAAAACAGCCTACATTACACCGCTTCGCAAAAGCAGTAGTCGTGCACTTGCTACAAAGTACAGGCCTTGCAGCCTGACCTCAATCTGGTGCAAGGTTATGGAGGAGATTGTCAGAAAGGAATTTATTATTTATTCAAAAACTCATAACTTCTTAAATTAAATTAAATTAAATAAGTTTATTGATTTGGTACAGCTTGGGTGCCGTCAAATCTTTAGAACACAGGAAAAAACCTAAAACAAACTCCTCTTTTCATTAACCACTTTAGCTTTGGTTTGATTGTTTGCTTAAATAGTAGTGTTCGAAATGACGAGTTTGTTTTAAGTAAAAAACTGTTTTCTAAGGTTTAGAAATAGCAAAATGTGAAGTTAAAAAGGCTATACGGAATGGGGATGAATGTATCAGGGTAAGAATGGTTAGAGTCAAGACTAGTCTCTTATTGACGTTCGAGAGTATTCATTTGACAGAGGTAGAAACGTCTGCGGTAGATTCGAAGGGATGGGTACTTCCAATCATATGCGAGCGCAGTCGATTCCGGTGGGGGGTCTGCCGACTAATTAGACTTAGTTGACTGATTGTTAAAAAATGTGAAAATAGATTAGGAGCAAGAAGAGTTCAACGGTAAGAAACTTTCAATGCAGTCCTACAGTCTTCATAATTTGTATTTTATAACATAGTTTTGATCATGTTTAATATAGCTGTATGAAACAGTTAGTACAATTAGTTTCAGAAAGCTATATCAAAATCTGGGCAGGCGGCTCGTTGCGCATCCGAATTACGTAGAGCATACATTTTGTTAAAAATGGAAAAAATATGCTACTAGCAGACTGAGATAAAAAAATAATAAGTTTTGCAAGTTAGTTTTAAAGCAAATTGTTTAACAATCCTAAAATTATAGATAAAAATAAAGACACTATCCAAAAACATTTGAAAATGTAAAATTGTCATAAATATTTTAATAAGTTTAAACAATATAAAAAAGCTGCTTTTTAGATAATGAGTATATAAATCATTATATTGAGAGCCCTTGCGCATAGCCAGAGGATAGGTATTTAGGAGTCTTGTCCGTCACTAACCACAAGCTATAGCTTGCCCATAACCAGAAGGTGTACCGCATAACCAGGTAAAGATCGTATGCTCTGAACTTACTTTATACGATGCAAAGCTGGACAAAGGCACTCGATTCAAAAGACACTGTGCATGTGGCCTACATTGATTTCCAGAAGGCCTTCGATAGTGCTCCACACCAGAATCTCTTTTACAAGTTGAGAATGTTGGTTATTGGAGGCAAACTTCTTACGTTGATCGATTATTTTCTCGTGTGTCGTTCCTAAGTGGTCTGTATAGGCGGAGCGCGATCAAGGTGCACAGTGAAGTCCCACAAGTTTCAGTGCTCACACTCACCCTATTTCTCTTTTTCATTGGTGATTTTGTATAGGAATTGAACTGTGACTTTTCAATGTTTGAGGACGATATAAAAATTTGGAAAGTCGTCCACAATACTGCAAATGGAGACAATTTCCAAGACAATCTTAATCGAGTGGATGAGTGGTCCCGCAGAGGGCTCTTGCCCTTCAACTCAAACAAATGCACCTGCTGCGTCTGGGAAAGCGAAATCTGGTCACTGATATGCGAACCAACTATTTGAACGGTATGCCATTCCGAGAAGCTGAAACACAGAAGGAGATCGGCGTTTGGATGACAGATAAACTGAAGGCTTCTACACGATGCTGCAAGGCGGCTTAATTTGCCAATCCAATGCTGTACGCTATCAAGCGGGAATTTTAAGTTTTAGATGAAGACCACTTTTCAAATGTTTTTGATACGTTTTTAAGGTCATGACTTGAATATACGATCCAAGCCTGGCGACCGTTGACCC